>CABFPE010000155.1:641904-660903 GCA_900660155.1 Hofstenia miamia | reverse complement strand
ACACATATATATATATATATATATATATATTAAGCAGTACATGTACAAATTAGTTAAAAAGAGTTTTCATTCCATAGATTTGCAATAACTGGTAGTGTGGAACTTTTGAAATGTATGCAAAACAATGTTGATTAATAAATTGAATACAAGAAAAACAAACAAATAAAGGATCAATCTAATTAGGTAATTCATTTTAGCGTGATATTAGTTAACCTAGTATTTAATGAACAAATTTGGCTCCAGAAAATATTTGTAAGCCCATTCAAAGGAAATATAAAATAATAAAAAGTATTAGAACATACATGATCCGACTCCAATAAAGAATCTTGCACATATCAACACGTAGCCAGGAATGTGATTAATGCCTGCAAATGTAACAGGAAAAACGTAGGCGTATGCGTACAAAATATTTGATAAACCAATGATAGTAACCGATAAGCAATAAGGAAACCTGCAAATAACACTAAAACCTTAATAATTGCACATAAAATACCTATAACCAAACTTATTTGTAAGATACCCCAATACTGGAGAAAATAACAACTGTCCAATGCTGAAGGCACCCACAACCCAGCCGTAGAAAGATAATGATATTGTATGATCAATGGATTGCAAATACGGCAATGCAGAAGATATTACCATAGAGTAACCTAAAATAGGTCGATATTGTTAAACTCCCAAAAAATGCATATAACAAATATTAGTTGGTTGAAAATGATAAAAATATGTAGAGCACACACACGATGTCTACAAGATATCAAATGCATATTCATTGCCAAACACAGTCAGTGCGCGCAACTTAACAAAAATCTACATCAAAATATACTACAATAAGACAATATCCCTGTTGCGATACAAATCATTTAATCAAACTAACAAAAAATATTTCTTTGAAATGACTGAATCGCCTTTGAAACACATGTCAACTGGTACTATAAAAACAATATGAAGACACTAATCCAAGATCGTACTTTATGCAACCATTGTCTATAGTGGGTTCAAAAGAATTTATAATCCAGGAAATTTCAGTTTGAGTTTTAAATTGGACTTGGAATAAATTTCCGTTTAAGTTCAAAAAATGGACGTATTTGTTTTTTAGCTAAATAATTACTACGCAAAATAGAGCAGTAAGAATTTTTGTAAGCCCTTGATTATTCTTTGAGTACAATTAGTAATTATGCAGTGACAATTTAGCTTTTATCATTAGTGTACGTACATATTCACTATTTACAATGTTTAAAATTGGAATAAAAAGTTTCAAATGTGTTTCAGGTTCACTTTTAATTTTGTCTTACATGTCTCCTTCACTTTCAGCTTTAATTTCAGTTTCAATTGAACGCAAATGTTGGATATTTGAACGCAAATGTTGAATATTGGTATCAAGGCTAATGTGAGTTCCATAATCGATGAGAATTCTATCAACAATTCCCATTTATTATGGCCATAAACATATAATGAAAAATGGCAAAAAATTTTCGAGAATGTGCAGAACTACACCTTTTTCCAATTAAATTGGCACAACTAACATTTAAATTGTCACAACTAACATTTAATAGGTCACAACTAACATTCAATTTGTCACAACTAATTTTTAATTTGTCACAATTGTAAATCATAAATTTAATTACTAATTTTTATTGTTTTAGGGGTATTAAAACAAAAAATTTATCTTTTCCGCTTAATTGGCAGGGTTTTTTAAATTTGATCTTCATGTTCAAAAATTAGAATGTTTTTTTTAAATTAGGAATCGAACCCACTTCTTTGACAACTGTATATACACATTGAAAACAAATTATATTTATTAATTCATATTATGTAATATATACGAATATATATTTCTAAAAAAGGCATATATATATATATATATATATCAAAACAAACTAAATAGTTTTTCTTTTATACAAATGCCAATATACACAAAAACAATTGTTGCTTGTTATTTTTGTTTCAATATATGTTAAATGTTTGTCTTCTTGTTTTTGTTGAAAAATTTAAAAAAACCTGCCAATTAAACGGAAAAGATACATTTTTTGTCATAATACCCCTAAAACAATAAAGACAATTGTGACAAATTAAAAGTTAGTTGTGCCAATTTAAATGTTAGTTGTGCCAATTTAAATGTTAGTTGTGACAAATGAAATGTTAGTTGTGACATATTAAATGTTAGTTGTGACAATTTAATTGGAAAAAGGTGTAGAAAAATTGTGAACCAAAACTAAATGAATGCTTCCCCCTAGAGGAGATTCCAAGAAAAATGCAGAGCGTAGTAATATCAATTTAGCTTATCAACCATGAAATACAGCTCTTAATGAAGATAAGTTGTTATTGCTAAAAGAAAAAACCTAGTAACACGACCAATGCAGGGATCACCAGCAAGATACAAACGAATGCAAGAAAATTTGTGTTGTGATTCTCTTCCATATAAATAAGACGATAGTATTTTATTTTTTTTCAAAAAGTATGAATAAATTTATTGCATCTTTTATTAACAGAGAACTACGAAAGTTCTTAGTTTTACGACTAATGACTTATAAATCAAAACAAATTATCTTACATTGTGCTCGATTTTAATAAACGAAATCATACCCGTTGCACCAATAAAAGATGTTAAGTAGAGAATAATGAGAGAATGCTTTGACAATCGTCTTAGATTAGAAGATGGTGAATTTGTTGTATGCAAGAGCGGAGCTAATTCGTCTTCGTTCATCTCAAACTAATAAAATTCGTTAAATATAAATAATTTAAAACTTTACTAATAAATTTAATAATGAAATGTAAATAACACAAATTAAAAATATGCAAAATACGTAGAAATACGTTATCCAGCAAAAATGTTAGCAGGACAGGAAATTTCATTTGTCAAAAGTATACATACCTTGTTTAAAAATTATTGTTAACAATTTTGGAATTTACATAACCCTGCGATATTTTGGATACAGATATTGGATAATATCGTACAACTACAACTCTTCACCAGTCTAACCATATAGGTCTACACAGAGGCCAGCCATACAATTCTTTGAATATTTTTTTTCAAATATTTTTTATTGACTGATCTTATTATGGACAATGAAATTATTTAACATGTTACAACATTTATACATTTGTAGAATTTATATTCCTTCAGGATCTATTCAAGAATAATTTATTATATGCCTTCATGTATTATACCCGCGAAAACAAAAAATATATTTTGAAAAGTGAATGGGGTTCTACAGTTCAAACTAGGAATATATATACTATTGCTCTTTAAAATTTAATTTATACCAATAATGTTTATAGAGAAAATTTAGATAAAAAAGAAAATCCAAAACGTTTTAAGTAAAGGTAAAACACTAGTTCTCAGAATAATAACTCAAACGCTTAAATGGTATATGTATCCTTTCACTTAATTATCCTTTCGCAAATACATAACCAATAGTAAGAAATATATCAAAAATCAAATTGTCAAAGTATTTTAAATATTTATGTTATCAAGGACATTTAGAAATATTTATTTTTTTCAATATTTTTTATCCATTATTTTGACACACAAATGAGGAGGGGGCTACAATAGGGTGAGATAATACAAAATTTATGTCTTGAAGAAATCACAATTATATCTTTAAGGTTCTTAACTTCATTCACCAACTAGTTGTATATCAGTTCCCCCAAATCTGATGTCAACAAAAATTAAAACTGTTAAGGACCAGAGTTTGCAAGACAAAAGACATTTTGAGATTACAGATCAAATTCTCAGATTTTATGATTTGAGATGAGATTCAAGAAGAAAAGTAATGAATTTTGAAAAATTCAGCTGAGATTAAAACTTAGTTAAGACTTTTCAACCATTGATATATATATATATATATATATATATTATATTGATGTCTCAATTTCCTTTCAAAAATTTAAATTATTGTAGAATCACTGGGGTGATTCTAGCAAACAAGAGAACATAGTTAAACTATTTTTCTATTTACAAGTGCTTGGGTATCTTATATACAACCCAGTTTACAATTTTGGTTGTTTTTACATTGTTTATCATTGTTTCATACTTTTGGTTGTTGCAGCAACCACTAACATCATAATAACATTTTTAGAAAAAAATAATCAGTGAGCAGATGCTTCCAAATAGAACTCACTTTGTTATTTTTATTTCAAGATAATTTATATAAAAAAGGATTTGCAAAACCTTTTTTGAAATTTTTAATTTGTGAAAAATTATAATATACCAGATAAGTGAATTTTCAAAATAATTTATTCATGAATATTTGGACACCTTGATATTGAATGTTAAATAAAATAAGTTACAATTGAACAGAAGAAATTTTTCACAACTTAAGAAAGTACTATTTCAAAATTGTGCTTAATTTTAGATTTTTAAATTTTGTTAAATTTGGCAGATTTTTATGCTCATTGTTTATATACAAAACATTAATTTAAATCTTTAACAATTGTTTGTATTGAATATGCTTGACAGTATCACAAAGATTGTAGTCTGCCCAATCCACTTCTATACATCACAATTGGAAATCATGACAGTACCTGTTCAGATTGAAAATATTAAGACCCATATGCACAGCTATTCATGATCTGAATGAACTCTCATCTACTGCACAAATTCCCACTGTTACCAGTGAATTACATCTGCACCTCACTGAAGGGGAGCATCAGTCATTAATCACATTACTGAAAAGTAAGAGCAAAGTTTTTAATTATACAAGGAAGCAACAGTCCCTATGCAGCTCCTACCATATTTATCAAGCAAGGGGAAAAATACTGATTATCAATTGATTTTTGTAAATTAAATGATGTGACAATTAAAGATGCTTATCCTCTTCCACAAATTGAGGATTTATTGTATGGTGCCAGCCACTATAAGTTTTTCTCATGCCTCAAATTATGTATTGCTTTTTAGCAGGTTCCAAAGAGGGTGTCTGACATTCAAAAAACCACTTTTATAATGGTGTATGGATTATATGAATGGAAGTATATGGCGTTTGGCCTATGTAATTCCAACAACAACAACTCATTGTGTAGAATCACAGGGCAGATCTAGCAGCTCAAGCAGTACCAAGTTGTAAGAAATTACTATCACCAAGAGTGGCCTGTACTCTAACAAAACAAATGAAGATTGTTAGTTTACCAATTTCACTGTAGAAAAAAGAACCAAAACCATTTCCAAGAAGGCATTCCAGCTAGTGACCAATTTACATGGCATCACGCCAAAGCCAAATCAGTAGAAACCATCCTTACCAGCCAAGGTGCTAATTGTGTGTCTCAAGTTTAATTTCTAGCTCAATAAAACAAATTTAGCTCAGTGTTCTTGTTATCTCAGCTCATGTAAAAAGATATTAATAATATGTAGTTACCATGTATTCACATATGCCAACAGCATATTATATTTGCATAGTGTGTTGTTAAGTGCATGTCTGATCAATCAAATACAAAGTTCTTTTATTTCCTATACCTATGTGTAGCCTTAAAGCAACCACAATATGGCTCACATCTGTCAAGGAGTGAGTTATCACCCAGGCACAGCAGAGTTCCTCCCACATTATCACCAGATCTTACAAGTAAATTCTTATCATACTAATAACAATGCTAAAAAGTGTTAGTGATATAGAGTGAATAGAAAAGCAAATGTTATCCAGTGAGAATGAAATTTATTTGACAATTGCAACAATGAGTTCCCTATTTTATATGGAGAAAAAGGTCAATATTTACCATTTACAAAATTCACTTATTTCCCTTGCAAATTAAATGAGCAATTCACATGTACACTTTAATTGAGGGGACAATTATAACAAATTTGAAAACTAAGTTTGAAATACTAAAAATCAATAAAAATCACTAAATTAATAATGGGATTAGCACCAAATTGATCAAGGAGAGTGCCAATAAAATAATAAAAATAAAATAAAGGCACCCTGAGTGACTCTACATGCCTCCCCATTGCACAGTTAAATTTGTGGTAACAACTGGACAGTAGGACCACACAGCAACTTTTGCGCTTCTTCAATCATTTCTTTTGCCAGTAAATCATCCCAAGATGAAACCTCTGCATAATGTGATCACTGAGTTATTTGCATGAGTGCCTCCCATTGTGTGATGGTTTCACTGTGTAGCCTGAAGTACTTTAGCTCCAGTAGCCTAGAACTGATGGGGCAATTGTGTTGTAACACATTTAATCTCTGGGTGAATGTATCATAAAAACGTTCATATAACCTGAGGCCCTTGAGGGCAATGAGGAGTGTCATTAAGGCATTGGTATCAGAGGTGTGGGCATCCTCCACACTGATCTTGGTGTCAGGGTAAAAGTTGAGGAAAACATCCTGTAATGATCCCATTCATGTGGCATGGTCAACAAAGAGAGAACAGTATTTGTTCACTTGCAGTAACATCATTTCTTCAGGATCATTAATGCTGGTGCATAACATTGTGATTATTTTGATGCACTTCATGACATCATAGTATTGAGTGATTGTTTCAGCTTTGTTCATCCACATTAAATCTCCTCCAGCCTGGAGGTTCTGTAAGTTTTCTATCTGAGGCATTGTGATGTGCAAACAGGCTGTGGTGCACTCTACATCCAGGGCAAGTTGTCACCCTGGCAATAGTAGAAGGACCAGTTCTTCTTTGGTGAGCATATCAGTAAGACACCATTAAGACCTAGTACATCATTGTTGTTATTAGGCTTGACAACTTGATTGACAATTGCTGGCTTGTTGGCGAACTTGTTGGGATCTTTTTTCTCAGTAAGAGACCAAGTGGGCGTAAGCTTCAGTGAGACTGTGACTCCAGAAAACTTTTCCAAGTTGACAGCTTTGATCAAGGCTCTAGTTGCTGGCAACACTTCTATTGCTGATGAGGATAAGAGCTCTTCCTCATGATAGAATTGCTCAGGTGACTTCATAGTATGTCCCAGGACAGTGATGGGGATGATTTCACCATCTTTGGTTACCTATTGCTGAGTCTTTGTTAGCTGGCTATATCCACACTCTCTATAGTTAAGGTGCTCCAGGTTGAACACAATCTCAGTGCATGTATGAATACCATAGTGGCCTACAAGCTCAAAGAACTGCTAATTTGAACCATACTCACAACACATGAGTCAGCTGGTACATATATTCAGAGTTTAGTGACAGGAACTTGGTTTCAGTGGTGGCTCCCCACATATACTTCTTGAGCATATCTGAAAAGATGTTTAAGTCTGAAAAGGTGACTCCTAAACAGTTCATGATCATTAGTGGCAGAAGATGACTGAGGGGGCTGCTAGATCCAATGAGGCAAGCATAGTACTTTTTGAAATGTTCCATGGCTTTCTTTGACTTCCCTGGGGAAGCAGGCAGCAAGCATGAGTGTAGCAACCAATTTTTCACCTTCCAAGCAGCAGGACCAATGGCAATCTTGTGAGGGCATTGTTTGGCGAGTTTGGCTTGGATTAACTGAAAGAAAGGCAGCTAATATCCACATAGCTCCATGTGATAGAATTGCTGGTGCAAATTTCTCAGAAAACAACTTTTTGGAAAAGTTCTAACAGTCCTGCATATCATGTGAGAGATGTAACTTGGCTAGGACTCTTTTGACTCAGTCATGGTACTGAGAGTTGGGGCTGCAGATATTGATTGTAGACCATTCTGCTTCCAGATTGTGATCTGCATTAAGGTTTGTCCAAACCTCATTGATTTCCTGTAATGTAGCTGTGCTCTGTGAAAAGGCAAAGCTTACATGTAGGTCTGATACATAAGTGAGGCATGGCAGATTGATTTTAATCAACTCTAGGGTCTGTGCATAGATGCATGCATCTATGATCAAGCAAGTATCAACCACAAGATGGTGCATGGGGATCTTCTTGCATATGAGCAGGTCTGTATAAATGAGCTTGGTGGCCAAAAATGATGTTAGTATTGTACATACTGGTCAGCCTGTATGAACTGCTGTAGAGGACTGTGAAATTTTCCATGGTAAAGTGTAGGTTTTCAACTTTGTCCAGGATAGTATCTTGGTACTCCTCTTTTAACATTATGAGGCAAATATTCTCAACTTTGGCAAGCCAATAAGTGATCTTGATTTTCTCCATGATCTTGGGGTGGGTGACCTCATTTATGTGAAAGAAGTAAACAATTAACAGGTTGTTGAAATCTATGTTAACACACTCGAATTTCTTAATCTTCTCTTTACTGTTCAACAATTGGCACAGATGGGATAGGTTGAAATCTTCATCAAACATAGTGTGCACTGTGCTTTGCCAATAGGGTCATGCCATACCACCTTGCATTTTTGAATCATAACAAATAATGGCTTCAATCTTGGGCCTATGTTCAGCATTAATAATGAAAGGAATAACATTGATGGAACAGGTTAGTGCTTTGTTATTTAATGTCCATCACAGCTTATTTCTAGTCTCTTTAGATAGGTTATCTTGAACCAAACAGATGGCTTTTTGTGTCACAAGGAAGTATGGGTGTAAGATCTCATCCCCACCTTAGAAGTCTTTGCTTTTCTTTCCTCTGCTTTCTTGGATCAAATGCTAGTTGAATCACCAGAGGAAGGACCAGGACTAGGAGGGGATTTTGAGTCAACTCAGGACGGGGTTATGTTACTAATTTGAGCAAAAGGCACTTCAGGCTCCTCAGAGTCCCACATAGAGAGTTGTCTCTGTGCGTAGTTGTATGAGGTCTGCTTCTGCTCAGAGAGTTGTCTCTGAGCATAGTCATGGGAAGTCTGCTCCTGAGGGGAGAGTGGTCTCCTCTCATAGTGGTGGCTGCTATTGTTGGAGTCCTCTGTGGGGCACTCTTGCTTCCATGAGGTGCTTTCATCTATTTGTCTCAGCATTGTTGCTCAGCTTGTTTCATCTCATGGATTCATCCATCTTTGAACACAGTGTCTGATTGGTGGATTATTTTCTGATTGTTTCATGGTTGCTAAACAAAGATATAAGATTAAGGTCCCAATCCTGGGTATTTAAATGGTCTAAATATCTCTGGTTTCTAGCTTTTTGATTAGGCAAAATATGAGTAGCTATAGTGTTACTACTATTACCAAGGTTACTATTGTACTTGACCTGTGTAAGGTCATCTTCCTCACCTTCAGTGAGGTTGTCATAATACTCAATTTTTTTTACCCTCTCATCAGTGAGGGAAAACTCATTATTATTGTTGATGACTGCATTATGTATATCTTTAATAGTGTGTCTAAGTTGCTGAAAATGGGTGACTTTACCATTATCTAGTAAGTACTGGTGGTGATCTAATACTTTTGCTATAATGAAAGGTCCCTGCCAATTAGTGGCAAGTTTTCACACCTGACTGGCATCAGTAATCTGACATTCCTTTTCTGGCAAATAACTGATTGGTTGGTATTTCAGCATATAGTAAGATGCACTTCCTGAAATTCCTGTAACATCTGGTTCACAAAATTCTCTAAGGTAGGTTCATTGTAATCTGGGAACATTATAGATAGTGGCGTGCTTGCCTCCCAGCAAAACATATCCTTAAAAGGGCTAACTTTAGTGGTAGATTGAACAGCAGTGTTGTAAAAGAACTCTACTGGCTCTATTACTCATCTCCAATTCCAACTGGCAGCTCAAGCTAAAGCTACTCTTATTAGTTTGATGATGGTATGATTTAATTGTTCAACAACACCATTTGACTGAGGATGGTATGTGGTAGTGAAGTCATGCACAATTTCCAGTTCTTTTATGAGGGTGGCTATTAGGTTATTTTCAAATTGAGGATCATGGTCAGAAACTAACCTTTTCATAGGTCTGAACTTGAAGATCCACTCCTTTACAACTTTTTCTCCAATGACTTCAGCTGTAGTATTATCAAGTGGGATAAGCCGTGCGTATTTCATGAAGTGCTCAATCAGGACCAGAAGATACTGAAATCCCTCTTTGTCTCTCAATAATTTCTCTAGGTCCATATGGACTACTTCATTTGCTCATTCAGAGACCCAACTGTTGAGCTTGGCTCTCTGTTCCAGAAAATGTCTGGCTCCCTGAAGTAGGCATGCATCACACTTATCTATGACGTCCTGAATGGTGGCTCTTATACCTATAGTAATTTAACAGGCATTAAAGGTTCATTTGGTCTGGATGATTCCTAGGTGACCATGCTTGTGGATCTTCTGGACAAGATCCCTCTTAAAATACTCTGGAATTGCCAGCCTGTTATTTCAACTGTGAGCATAGAGAAGCCCAGCTTCAGTAACTTTCCAGTGGTAGCTCTGGAAGTATCTTTTAGCAATATTGCTTAGAGCATGATTTGGGTTGTTCACTTTTGCAATAATCTCTGATCAGATCTTATCATGTAGTTGATGGACAGCAATTTCCTTTTCAAATATTTCTTCCTTCACCAGGATGGGGAGGATTGCTTTCCCATTTTGATCAGCATTGATATTGGGAAGAAGTTCATAATCACATGCTGGGATGAACCTGAAGGGAGTCTTTTCACCAGGCAGGTTCCTGAGATCTCTCTCATAGCTGGGAAGGGTGGTAAAATAGTCTGCATTGAGGTGGAGTCTCTCTGGACCATGGGTGATTGTAAAGGTGAAGTCATTTAAATACTCCAGCCATCAGGCAACAATGTTTGATTTGTCCCTGGAAAACTTTTTGAGCCATCCTAGTGTGGAGTTGTTGGTGTGAACAGTGAACTGATGACCTAAAATGAAGAATTGGAACTTCTTCAGGCTCTCAACAAGTGCTAGCATCTCAGATTTAGTAGCCCAATAATTTAACTTGGCACTTCAGAGCTTCCAGCTGAAGTACTGCACTGGGCTTTCTTGACTGTTGATGTCTGGCTTAAAACACCACTGATGGCAACAGTGCTCACATTGCAATTGACTATAAACTCTTTAGAGTAATCAGGTGTATTTAAACTTGAGATTCACCTCAGTTCTTGTTTCACAGAATCCAGCTCCTGTTGTTCAGCCCAGGTCAAATGAAACTTGGTGNTTCATAATCACATGCTGGGATGAACCTGAAGGGAGTCTTTTCACCAGGCAGCTTCCTGAGATCTCTCTCATAGCTGGGAAGGGTGGTAAAATAGTCTGCATTGAGGTGGAGTCTCACTGGACAGTGGGTGATTGTAAAGGTGAAGTCATTTAAATACTCCAGCCATCAGGCAACAATGTTTGATTTGTCCCTGGAAAACTTTTTGAGCCATCCTAGTGTGGAGTTGTTGGTGTGAACAGTGAACTGATGACCTAAAATGAAGAATTGGAACTTCTTCAGGCTCTCAACAAGTGCTAGCATCTCAGATTTAGTAGCCCAATAATTTAACTTGGCACTTCAGAGCTTCCAGCTGAAGTACTGCACTGGGCTTTCTTGACTGTTGATGTCTGGCTTAAAACACCACTGATGGCAACAGTGCTCACATTGCAATTGACTATAAACTCTTTAGAGTAATCAGGTGTATTTAAACTTGAGATTCACCTCAGTTCTTGTTTCACAGAATCCAGCTCCTGTTGTTCAGCCCAGGTCAAATGAAACTTGGTGCTCTTTTAGAGCAAATTAGAGATATGTTTGGTTCAATTAGCTAGCTCAGGAATGAATGAGCTGTAATAATTTAGAAAGCATTGGGCATCCTTGTGAGAGTGTGGAGTCTAAATGGGATTGAGATGGTCTTTTGTGCCATTTTTTATAGAGATTCTTCCAGCTTTGATCACCCTGCCTAAGAAGGTAACACATGGCAAAATAGGCGAGCACTTATTTCCATTGACCTGGAGACCAGAGTCATACAAGATCTTAAGAGTGTGACCAAACTTATCCAAATGATCAGAGAATGTGTGTCCAGCAATGAGGATATCATCCATATATGCCATGATCCCTCGTTCAAGAACATTGGCCCCATTCTGCAACATGTGCATAACATAGCTGGGGCATTACAAAGCTGAAGGTCATGTATTTCCACTCAAAAAGGCCATACAGGTGATAAAAGCAGTTTTTGGGATGTTGGCAGGCTTCATAGGTATCTGCCAATAGGCTTTACAGAGATCTAAGCACAAGAACAGACTGTATTTGCTGGCATCATATAAGAGGTCCTTGATGCAGGGTAATGGATATGCATATTTGATGGTGATATTGTTTAATCTTTGGAAGTCAACACAAAGGTGGTACTTCTTGCCTTGGTAAATAAATACTGTAGGTGCTGCATAAGGGCTGTTGCTGTTGTGAATAATGCCACTCTCTATTAGATTACTGAGGATCTGTTGATATTTTGCCTGTAAGTTTTCTGGTACTCACCAAACTGGCAACCAAATGGGGGTGATCACTTTTGGTTTCAATTGTGTGTTGTTCCCCAATGGCTTTACCAACACTGATTGAACCATAATTGAAAACGTCATGGTGCTGGTGCAAAAGAGCAGTGAGCACATCACATTCCTGAGGACTCAGATGTCCATGTGTCTTCTCATTGACTACTGGGATCCTTAGTGGATCACTGGGTTCACTCAGATCATGAATAGCAGTGAGAATGGGTAAACAAGCAGCAGCTTTCATTTTGAGTCAGACCAGAGTCACAACAAGGGAAAATTTTGGTAGGATCCATTTGGATAAATTAGCAGAACTGTTAAGCATGGTAGCATAAGTCTTGCCACAGGAGACATTGCACGAAATTTAATTGAGTGATTTACAAGCCCTCTAGCGGTAAAGGAACGCATAGCAATTTAAAATTCACGAAAAATAATTTGGAATTAAATAAACTGATTTTATTGCTTTCGTTGAACTAATTCTCTATGCCAAGTGGCGCATTATTTCCTCTTTCATTCAATACAATAAAAGTAAATAGGAATTCGCAATGTAGCTACATTCAAAATTCTACATTACATTCTACTCATTTAATTAATTTTTTATGAACTTAGATTACATATAGTACAATTTGTATAAAATGATCAGTATTAGCACTGTTTCAACTTGAACATTACGCCTTCAACATTATATTTTTACCCATTTAATAGTCAACCTAAACAGATGAAATCGAGAAATTGATAAAATCTGAAAGGCTCTACGAACGGAAAATGATGCAGAAATTAAAATTTTGACTTTACTATGAAACTCAAATATTCCAGTTGATCCTATCAATAAATGTAGCATTTAATTGATCACTGAATTTTTCAATTCACTGAGCAATTATAGTAAAATTGGTAATCATTTTTATTCTAAAAAATGAATAAATGAGATGCCCATGTAGTCTTTATCAAACATTACATTTTCCATTGGAGCTGTGTCTAAAATAAATTAAACATAACATACTGTAAAAACTGAATATAGTATTATATTTGTAATATGTGAAAAATTTTATAAAGATAAACTCTGACCTCTCAAGGTAAATGAAATTATTGCAAAACAAATGATTTTGCGATAAAGTTTTTTAATTCAGCCTTAAGTAGTGATAGACAATATGAAAAATCTTTACCCATGCAACAATTTAATGAGGTGAACTAGATTATGTGTATTGTTTCTATTTTTCTAGTCTTCGTAGATTTAAACACTAATCTTATCTCATAATTTGAATTGCAAAATATTCAAGCGTTGAATTTACTTTCAAAATTACACTATTCTTAAAATTGGTGCATATATTACAACTATTGTATACTGAATTCCCCAAAATTCGTAAATCTTAAAAAATAGTTCATTTTTAAATCATTATTTTAAATTATCGAAGACAACCATGTAAAAATTCGTCAGTGCAATTTAACAAAATAATTGGTAAACATTGCTACATTTGAATTGAAATAAAAAGTTAATAATTTAAATGATTAACTATCTATTTTAATAAATGATATATAGTTATTGCTAAAAAGAAAATTATTACTATGTATTACCTATAAATGAATTATGATTCATTAAAATGACATCATGTTATGTAAACTTCTAAAATATTAGTGTTTTAGAAGTGTATGCATGTGACACTTTATTGTATTTGCATACCTTGCCATATGATTTGAAAGCATTATTAACTAAATGTAGGCATTTTTTACAACTTGTAAATTGTAATAGTATCTATAATAATTTTTTAAGCGCTCATAATTCAGAAATAATATAGTTATATAAAATCAGCGCAACTCTAACTATGCGCACGGGGCGCCATGAATCTTAGAGCGATTTATTATTTGAAAACTATATATGGGAAGAATTTATATGATTTTTTGAAAATGGAATTTTTCATTTAAAAAATTTAATATCTTTATCAACTTGAAACACAAAAAGAATTTTTATCATATTTTTTCACAAAAGAATTTTTATCATATTTTTTCACCAAAACAGAGAAGCACAATTACCAATAGATGACAAAAATCCCAGGATTTCCAAATTTCTTAATAAGCTTGGAAAAGAGTGTTTATTAATGTGGACAAAACATCTTGACTATTTAAAGCTACATTGGACAATTTAGGGTTAACAGGTGCCAAAAACTACTTCTCATTCTCTTTACACCAGCATGCTATAAGCAATTAAATGTCACAAGTGTTTGGATGCAATGTGCTAATTTTATTTTACATTCATGTTGATGTGTTTTATATTGCCTTGACTACAATTTAACACTGATAGTGCATAAATTTTCATGGATCAATATTGTTATAATTCACCATGCTGTCTAGTAGGTAGTAATTACTTTGTCAATCAAATCTAGAGGGTAAACAACTTACTCCAATGATGCCTTTGTAATTCTTCCATTTTATTTGTCATAGTTTTATCAAAAAGCGAGTTGTTTAACTGCTGTGCTCATTTAATTGCGCGCTGTGCATAAAGAAATCCCTATGTTCTATTTTTGTAAACTAAATATTTTCTATTTATATGAATCACTATAGTGCGCGCGAAGATTTATTCATTTATAGGCCATCAAAATCACTACTCATTGCTTCTCTACATTAACCAGAGTCACACTCTAGCGCCGTACTATTGTCCTACATCTGTATCGAGGTGATGTAAAATGTTCACTCCAACAAGTCATTCAAACCTTTTGATTTTTAGAAATAAATACAAAAGCTTGCTTTGTTAGCATATAATTTCGTGAATTCATAGGTTTCGACATCATTATATGATTAAAATATAGGTTGATAAGGATACATTCTTTATTATGCTTTGGCTAAGCATTTACTTTCCCTATATACATGTATACATAGAGTACATCACTATAAATGTTGTGTATAAATAATTATAAATTAATTAAATGAATTTAGACTACTTTTTGGCGAAAAAAACTCATATGTTCTCAGAAAAAAAGAACTGTTTGAAAAACTAGGCTTGGGCGGATTTGAAGACTCAGTAAAAACTCATCCTCTGTATGGTCACACATTTCGAGAAAAAACTAAAGCAACACTACGACAATCAAAATGTTCAGTTAATCGTTTACATGGGAAATTTGTAAATTACTATTATGTATTTACATTGAAATTATATTTTGAACAGTTTGTAATTGATAGTTAACTGTCAGAATTGTCTTAGATGTCATCCGTTAAAATTAATCATTTTACACAATAATTTTATGTGCGGATTCAAAACAAACATTATTAATCAAGAATATTTTTAAGAAGTGTTATGTCTATATTAGTGAGGATGCATAAAATATTTCGATTTAAACTCTTTTATAAAGTTTCTTCACCAAAAACAATCTAAACAATTATTAAATCATAAAGACTTATCTGAAATATAAATGGCATTGAAATTGATGATGACTGCTTTTGCTGAATTACGCAATGAATATTCAATTTCATAATGCTGCTAATGTATTTCAAATCTGATATTTCTTCAGGACGGCAAAAATTCTAAATATAATTATAGATGTTAATTATTCAAGAGGCACTTTCAAATTTTTTAACATAAACTACACAACTTATTTGAAACAATTAAAATAATAAGATTTTTGACATTTTTAATGATATGATTTATAAATATCAATCATGTAATTAAATTGCAGTTGACAAAATATGTATATAAAAGGAAAGTCTACAAAATAAAAATTTGAAATCCAAACTATATATATATATATATATATATATATATATATATGCACAGAGTTTTCTATAAACTTGGATTTTCCAGTCCACAAACAAAACAAATAGTGCTGCAATTAAATCAGGCATTTATAAATTTTAAATTAAATCCTATTATAGGAGCCTACTAGAACCTAGAATGTCATTCCTTGGTTGAAACTATAATTCGTCATTTACATTGTAGTGAATAAACAATGTTGTAATTTTAGGTAAAAAACTACTAGTCTAATCGATAACTTTATAGAAAATATTATTCTGACTAGAATAGCCTTCTAGCCCAATTTTGGCACCCATGCTTTAATCAATTCTTCAAAAAATTGACACTGTAAAATAAAAGAATATTCAGTACATGACACATACTGTAATTATTTTCATAGTTCCATAGGTTTCGCGTAATGTTATCAACACAGATACATAAATAAGTCTATCAATACTAATAAAAATAATATTTTAGCTTTTCCATGTTCACAAATTCAAAAAAGTATTTGCATTTTTGCTTCAAAAAATTTTCTTGTTTAGAATCAAATAAAAAAAACAATGTAGGACAATTAGGTATAACAACTCACCAATGGAAAATTCTATCAGAACATATTACCAGTACATGACAAATAAATCGAATACTCCTCCTCTTTTTTCCTGATTGCGGAAATCTTGCAGAATGATATGATATGACTCGACGTAATTGCATTTGGCCAAAGAGTGAACAAATATTTACGAATGCTTTGGAGCTAATCAATGGCTTTCGATTACAGCCAATCAAAAAACCAGAGGCTATCTATCAATTATTTAAAATTAATAGAATTATGGGCATTTAAATGACTAAATTGCATGTAAAATCAGTACAAATTATTGATGCAAAAGGCCAAAGATCTATAATATCCTTGGAAGTCCCTTTATGTTATTTGTAATTACCATTGCTCAAATATCTATATTTCGAGAGCCGATTTGTAATTTTAACAATTTTAAAAGAAATAAAATTTTATTCAATGTATAAAGATAGGCTATAGATCGAATAATTGCAGAATTTTTGTGCGCCATCTATCGAAAGTCGTCACAAAATATTTCGTCTGATGCATTGCCTCACATTAGATTACCTTTCAATGAGGCTTGTTTAAGCTCAGTATTTTTTTTTAAAAAATATTGTGTTCTCAGAATATTTTCAATTGCTCTTCCCATTATTTAATAAACATTTATAGAGCTGTTGTGGATTATAGTAGTTTATTTCCCACATAGAGATTACATAAAAATTTCTGAAAAATATTTTACCAGGTGAAACAAAATTTTAAATTTTCATAAGTAGTGACAAAAATATGGATAGAAAAATAATATAATTGTGGTGCATAATAGTTCATTTGTTGATATGATACTTTAATTCAGTATCAAGTTTTTATAATTGAAATTATTGACAAAGAACATTGATTTTTCAAAAATGACTTTTTACATTTTTTGTTCTCCATATTGAAAATAAAACAATATTATGCAATAGAATAGCAAAGCATTTGTTGTAAATTTGACTAATTTGCATCCATTGTCCCACAATGTTTCAAACTGTTCTCAGGAAAATATGACAGGAATGTAAATGGTTCAATCTCAACTTAAACAAGATTTTATTAGATTGTAATTGTGTTTCACATAACCAAATTTATGTGATTGCCTCAAATATGTTGTGGTTGATCCTGATGTTTGTCTATATGAAAATGGTTGTGTGCTTATTGTGGGAAGCAAGCTTGTCAAGTGTTTTTCAGGTGTGTCCATATGTGATTCATCACTAAACTACACAATATCTGGATCTTTTTGTTTATCACAGATATTCTTAGTACCTCTGACCTTTAGTTGTTGAGGAGGACTGTAATTTGTAGCTTTGTACTCTTTGCCCTTTAGTAGGCATTGAGTTCTGTTAGTGGGGGTTTAGAATATTCAATGTAAGTTAAAAAAAATTAAAAATTCTTTTCATCAGCCAATGTATATTTTGTAACACTAATTTTAAGTTTTCTACTTCACATTGTGATATCTATATGTTCCACTTTGCTTTCATCACCTGTTTGAATAAGTTGTGGGGAAAATAAATGGGGATATGGTTGTGCATTACAAATGACGTCAACACTGTAATGATTGGCTGTTAAGAACACAGAACCCAACAGAGTGAGAGAATTTTTAACAAATAGAATTGTCATTCATTTGAATGAAACTTGCATTGCACTGTTATTGTGAAAAATGCAGAAGACCAAGAAACCTGCTGCATTTAAGATCCAAATGATACTGAGGGATCATCCCAATGACTTTGACAATTTCCCAATAATGAGTTGTACTGCAAACTGTGCTGTGTGATTGTTAAGTATGAAAAACCCCACTTAATCGAATCACATTGTGCCTCATCTAGTCACTGAAGTTGGCAAAATGGATTGAAACAGTCTTCAACTTCATCACAAAGCTTTTTACCTCATTGTGATGACCTAAGAACAGACTTTATTAAAGCATTTTTATCAGTTGATATATCTTTGAAGAAGCTTTGTAACCCTGACATCATCTCTTTATTTAGCAAAATTGGCTACATGTTGCCATCAGAATCTGCTTGCTGGCAAAGAGTCTTTGATAGAAGAAGAATTTGCATGCTTAAGGTCAAAACTAAATGACGAGATATTTCTTATTGTCAATGAAAGTGAAATAGTGTAACATAATCGTAATCTGAGCATATGTGGTCAAATTGAGAAAAAGAAGAAGAAACCAAGACTAAATATTAAAATAAAATATTAATTGTAAAACATATGCATAAGATTAATTAGTTATTTTTGTAAATTTATAGTGCAGTATTTTTGATATTAATTGATTTGGCAAAACGGCACTAGACTAGATCCGCTACTGCTATTAAGGCAAAACTGCGTCATTGGCAGACGAATAGAAATTCTAATGTTCGAAATTGTAAACAACTGAAATCAGCAGGTACTGGTTAAATATTTGATTGTTGTTAATTCTTTTACTATAAAAAGTGTGTAGGTGATCAGTTTGTTGATGAATCTAATT
>CABFPE010000155.1:602897-621076 GCA_900660155.1 Hofstenia miamia | reverse complement strand
TATATATATATATATATATATATATATATATTGTAGTTGCAGTCCTTTCATTCAAAAATCAAGCATGACTAATTGTGACTAATTGGGCAAAAATTCCTGAAATTTGTAGTGCTGCCATTTTTAGTTTAAATTTGTAAATCCCCACCATGTGGCTTCTGCCACTGGTACCTGTTAATGTTTATAATTATTTTAAATTGTTAATACTAGGGAAATTTATTGTACTCCTTCACAATAAAACTTTTGGTTTCCATGCAATTGGTGGCTTATTCATTTTCTCTCACAATAGTTGTCTAGCTAAATTTGTTTTGTTTTGGGGAAGAACCAGGGGCAGGTCTGAAGGCATCTAAGAGCAGTGGCCTTGTGATCATTTATCTTGTTCTTCCATAAATTTGATGATTCTTATTGGCATTGCTTATTGTTAAAACTCAAATTCAATGGCTGTGATGTTTTGCTTCAGCCACAATGTTCTAGTGACAAACTCTACTCACAAGTTAATGTGTAATTTCCGTCTCACATGCTTGATGCTTAATTCCATTATCAACCAGCTGACTATTATACTAAATTACTAATGCATGCTGCTTAGCAGTTTTTGTAGACTTTATTACAGTCTGTGCTTACTCACAGTTGTTTATTGTGCCTCGTACTATAGGTGTTATTTGTGTTCTATTACCACTATAATACTAAACCAGTCAATGCTAAATGATTACCCAAGAATGTTCAAAGGACATGGATTCAAATATATATATATATATATACCATGATGGCCATAATATTATGGTTTTTTTTAAAAACCATATATATATTTTGTGCTGAATAGGAATGTGGCCCTGATATTAAAGGAGCTCACATATGAATGTGTGCACAATCTACCTAATTAAACAAGCTCATGTGTGCAGACCACTCAGTATTGTTATTTTTGTCATTGACTGAATAAAGTATATTTCACCTACAAAAGTGGATCAGATTGTGATTTTAAAGCAAGATGGCCATACTACTAAGATCATATAACAATTGTTAAGTGTTTCTGAATCTAAAGTACATCTGTGCTTTGCACTTAATCACTCTACAGGCAGATATGTGGCAAGAAGATGAACTGGCAGATTATATTCAAAATCAGAAAAAATGATCAAATAATGCTGCTTCTGGTCACTGCTGATCTTGCTACGTCATCCTCATTTATTGCATCCCAATTGCCACTATAACAATCTTTCAGTGCCAGAACAGTGGGGCAAAGATTGCAAGTTGATTTATCATTGCATGCCTACCATCTAGTGTGCATGCCAAGCCTATCTCCTAAAAACATTAAGGATCAACTGTGCTTTGCTAGGTGATACACCTGAGCAATGGCACTCAGCCATCTCACTGGTATAACAGTTCTACAGTTACTCAACATTTGTTGGTTGACAAGTTGGTGAGAGGTACAACCAAAGATATACCCTCCCTCATGTTAAGAACTTTCCATCAATCATGATACAGAGGACTATTTCAGCTTCTGGCAAAAATGCACTGTGGTTTATACATAATAATCAACCATTACTACACAGGTATATCTTGGATTATTACAATAGAAGCTGTTGACTGCCATGCAGAGGTAACTTCTAGTAGTTGTGTATACTGAAATATTTTTTAGAGGAGACCCAGGGGTTCACTAGTGTAGAATCTGCAACCAGGCCAACCAGTAAATTAAATCATTTCATTTAATTATTGATCTGTTCACCAGGAAGGAATCTAACTAACTCTGATCACTACAGGGATTTATTGAATTCTGGTAACTTAAATTGTTTTAATAAATAACCTCCACTATTTAGGTGAAGTCTCCATGCAATGATTCCTCTCTGTGGCCATCTGCCTGATGCTGTTCTCCACAGCAACAATTTATCCAGTCCAACATCTATCTGGAGGTTTCACCAACACTCAGCTCAAAGAATGTTTATTATATGTGACTTAGCTTATGGTGGTGTGAATAATAGACTTGACACAATTCAACTTATCTCTTTTGTGGTTTCATGTTGTTGTACAGATCAACTAATCACATAAATTCTTGATTGTGTTATGCAACCTGATATTTCACTAGCTGCTTATTATGTGAGAGATGTAGAAGTATTGATGATAGTAGCAATACTAAATTGCCATTACCAAAAACTATTGGCGAGCAATCATGCATATAATAAATAAATAGCATCTTCCTATCCTACATTTAATACTAATAAACAAATAATCTATGGTCACATTATCAATCACATTTTTGTCAACATTTTGGATCTAAAATATTAAGATGTACCCTACATTTAGCTCACTAGCTGTTTCTGAATTTATTATGGTATACATGTTTGAAAACAAGAGATAGCTAGCTAATAAGACTACAGAAAATCTGAATCAAATCCCTAACATAAATGCATTTTGTGGTCAAGGGCATAGAACCTTGAATCATGCCCATTGTGGAATCCTGGCAATGAACTGCTTAGCTAGACATTAATATTAAATAATCAAACCATGAAATAAGAAGTAAATTGAAATTACTTCATTAGAATTTATTTCATCACACTGACACTGTAGTCTCTCTATTTATACTCTAAATCAAGAAACAAGTACCTGTTGATTTTAAATTTCAAATTCACATAGACTCGTTTGTGTGATTTCCTAAAACAAGGAAACAAGGAGTGATTCATTGTCAGAGTTTTTGCCAAATGAATTTGTCAACAAGCAGTTGCTCATACATTAATTATTTTTGCTTAAAAAATCTTGGTTAGTTAATTCAATAACATTAGTTGCTAAATTTAATTATTGTCTTTCTTTTCAATCTTAGCTTTCTTAGCAGGTTTTGTGTTGGATTATGCTACACTAGAGAGGTTGTTCAAGGGCTCAGCCCATCTAGTTAAATTTGATTGAGAGCCCAGCCCCCCCTTGTTAAAGTTATATTATGATTTGTGGTGGTGCATTTAAGTTGTTGAGTAACAAAATTTAGTCAAAATATAACATAAAATATCACTTCACAGATATAGAGGCCCCTTGTTAACTATTAAGGATTACAACCCTGAGAGGACCCAATGCAAGATAAAATGTTAAATGCATAATTCAGTACTAAGGCTGGTTAAAAATAATTGAATTTTTAATATTTGAAATTCAAAACTATGCATGAACTTCACCACCATTTACTGGCTCCAAAAATGACTTTACAGAATTTTTTTATAAATTTTAGTTACTTCATTGTTTTTTAGTAACATTGATAGTGGACAATTGTGTGTAATTGTATCAAATATTTCAACAAAATAGGATTATTTTTAGAAAGAATGGTATTTTTGTAAATATTTTTCACAAAAATATCCACCAAATTCAATAAATTATGTATATCAAATTATAAAATTTCTCATTTTTAGTGTATTTTTAATTATATAGTATTAAGTAAAATATAAATTGTTCACCTAAAATTTTGAATGTGTACCTACTCATCAAATTTCTAAACATATAAAATCATATGATGAAAATTACTCTAAGAAATTAATATAGTAAATATGGAGTGTAGATAAACCATACTTTTCACTTTTAGGTTTCCATTCAGAGTTGTATTTTTTGGACTATGGAAAATAGCCTTGATCAATTTGCTCAAGTTTTCAAACTTCTGGTTAATGCTCTCAAATTCTGCTGGGCCAAAACTAAGTACCTTTTTATCCCCAGTTTGACTGCTAATTTAAAGTGGATCAAAATCATTTGTGCAATTGCAATTATTAACATGAAATAAATATTACTGCACTTTACATTAATAAAATTGATAAAATTGTCTCTTTCAAAGTTGATGTCACATTATTGTAGGATTATGATTCAAACTCAATAAACTGAAAACTCAAATTATTGAATTTTGCAACCTTGATCCAAAAACTACTAGTTTATCAAAACAAGTGCTTTTGCATTAAAGACTGTGCAGACTAGTATTTCTCTTTAGCTTCAACACAAATTCATTTTTGCAAAGTATCACATAGATGGACTGTGAATAATAGGCTGATCCAGATGGGATACAGGGCTCATCAGTGTGTGTTAAGCCAAAATTGACTCAAAGACACAAATGTGATCAATTGGCTTATGCTAGGCAGTTCCAAACCTGACTGTGCAATACTGGCAGCACTTGGTAAATGGTGATGAGTCCAGGCAACACATTTGGCAAAGGACAGGGGAACGTCTCATTGATCAGTGTGTGCGTGTAATATCAATAAGCAATGCATTCACAGACTCTTTCCCTAATACAAAAACACAATAGGAAGATGACCACAAAAGTATTACTGATGTGGTAAAGACACACTTATTGTAGTCAAAGACATATGGCTATGTGTATTATTCTTTCAAATGCTAATGAAAGAATCAAATCCCTATGTAAGAATTTCATAATATCTTTGAGATTAAGAGATGCTAACTTTTGAATATAATATTTCAAAAGCATAAATATAATAATCTCATAATTCAAAGAATTGAAAGCCCATTAGCAGAGTAAACCATAAGTGACTATCATTTCATCATGATCCAAATAAAGGTGAAGCTCTGTTTTTCTGGATTCTTTTCTTGTAGTTAATTGCACTTGTCTGAATATCAATTGAGAAAATTTATTTGATTTTTGCAGCATTTTGTTATGTTGAAAATCTAGATTATAATTATAATTGATGAGATGAAACAGCAGGTATATTCATTACTATAAAAAGGTGCTTTTATAAATAGTCTCTTTGAATTAGCTTTTCTCAGCCTTGTTTCAATTTGTTTCTTACAAATTAAATGTTCTAGGCATTCATTTATTGTAATGTTACTAATATTTAGGATCTAGACTTTTGGGTAATAACAAAAGAACTCAGTTAATGTAATAGCAAACTCTTCATTATACATGTGTAGGTAAGAAGTAAAATAGAGACATTTTTTATTTCTACTGAAATTTGCTAAATATTAACAATGCTTTTTTATATTTTTTTCATTAAAACTAATTTTGTTGGAAGTGAGTATATTTTTGTACACTGAAAAGATCTCTCAACAACCACAGATATTTGTGCATTCCATAAAACAGGCATGGAGGCTGGAGATAGATTTAGGTCCACCTTAAAATCCCACTCACATAATCCCAAAATATCAGGAACACTGAGTATTATCTTTTTCAAATAGTGGATCTTCATTTAATGGGCTACCTTCTGTCACAATCAAATTGTAGGATAGAAGGATGTTTGAGCTTGAGAAATGTTATGTACATGGAATTGAACATTTCAATAAGCAAAATTGTGTTTTTTAAATTTAGTGTCTAGGCATAATTAACATTACTTGGTTTTAGGTGCTTAGGTTTGTAAAGTGAATAAGAATATGGGTTGGTTTAGGGTTTAAGATTTAGGTGAAGTAAGCCTTAATTGGTGACTTGGATGTTTATAAAACAATGAAAAATATGGTTCTGAGTTAGGGTTTAGTTTGGTAATGTAAAACTTAGATACAGTACAGGTGGATGAAATCATAAATCATGAAGATGTTAGATCACAGGCCAAATAATATTGATAGTTAAATGTATGGGTAATATTAAATTCACATTATTAGTACAACTATCTTTCAAAATATATCACATATCATCAAAAGAATCCTTAATCATTCTGAATTATGAAATTACAAAACATATTTTGAAAATATTTTAGTAGTGTAGGGTTAAAGGGAATTTTAAACTCTTTATATGAAATTAATTTTTCAATTTCTTCTCAATTCTTGCTGATATATTCTTTATTTTTCAAATACTGATCCATATTCTATACTAACAAAATTCAACATTAAAATATATTAGCTATTTTACAGCATCTACTCACTGAACTTCTAAAATAAATATTTAAGGAAAATTCAAACATTGAATTCAAATACAAATAATGAAAAGAACTTGAATATGAATTTGAATATTAACTTTTTGGAATAAACAATTAATGAATATCACTTTTTTGAATATTCAAAATTATCTGGACTGAAGCAACATCATGTGCCAGTGGGAAAGTATGGAATCACAAAATATAGTAAGAATGATAATTGATGATAAAATTGACTATCTGCATTCCAATGCATTCATTAAGAAGGACTCTCTGATGTCTAATATCACTGATTCTCATGACAATGTTTTGAACATCCAAGTGAGTACTTCCTCAGTGGACATTCATCACCCCTGAGACAGACCTTGGTCCACCTGACCTAACCTTCAATAATATGAAGGCTGGTCTCATACTGTGCCAAATCCTGATGAAATACAATGAGTGGATTTCATTTCAATGTACTTGAATGATGAAATATTTGAGTTGCTTGTGACTTGTACAAACAAAGAATCAGAAATGACAAACAAAGATCTTGAAGAAGACATTTATCAGTTTGATCTTTTGTACTGGATTGATTAGAAAACCTGAAATTTGAGATTGCTGGTGTACTAAGCTTCTTATGTCTGCTCCATATTTTGGTCACTAGAAAAGTCTATCAAGAAATCAGTACTTGATTAAATGATTTTGAAATTCATTCAATTCAGTGATTCAGAAGCTGCAATATTGAATGACAAAAAGTAATATTCAAGGATTTACTAACTGTATTCACAAGATATGCAAGCAATGGAATCTAGAACAGGAGTTGTTGATAGACTTTGCTCCTTTTCAAAGGCTGCTTATCATGTAGACTGTACATTTGTTCAAAGCATGCAAGGTTTGTAATAAAACCATGTGTTTTCACTGACACATCAGGATACATGTTACTTCATCCCTATATTGGTGCTGCTACTGATTTGAAAGTTGAATATGAATCTGGCATAGAGCATTATGAGTTATCAAAAGTGAAAGAGTTGTGGTTGTTTTTTGGAAAAAGCAAATTTACTCAACAAAGGACACATTTTTTCCTGTTGCAATTGGTACTGTAGTGTTTTACTCAGTGAGTATCTCTTCTCTAGAAGTACTGTTATACAAGGAGTTCCCATTGAGTTATCTTGTTCTGTAGTTGAGACAGGCAACACTAAATTCACAGAAAGAGGAGCAACTCAAAGTATAAAACATGCAGATAAGAAAGATGTCTTACTGATCAGAACTGTTGAAGGATCTGGGTTTTTTGAAAAGACTCAAATTCTTCCTGGAAACAAAAGATGTGTTTTTCAAAAGCTGGTTGCCATGTGCAACTACAATCTTAAAATGAAAGGAGTGGAGATAAAAGGTCAGCTTATAGCTTCCTATGGCTGCACCTGAGATAGCTATACATGGATCAAGAAAGCTGGCTTCAATGTTCTGCAAAGGATGTTGATAAATGCATTTATCCATTTCAATCATGAGGCTTGTAACAGTATGAGAATGAAAAGTTTCATCAAGCTATCCAGTGGTGCACCCAGAGGGGGTACAGGGGTATGTCCCCTCATAAAAATGTAAAAAAAATGCTCCCATTTGCATTATTTCAGATGAAATTAACATCACAATAATTATAATCATTTACCATGTTCATTCATAGATTTCTTAAATCAATTAATGCATTCAATCAATATTAGTTCCTGCATCTCATAACTTTAGTTGCAAAATTTAACTGATAGAGGGAATGCAGATAAGTCATATTGGTTCAATAATCCTCAGTTACCCATTGTCAGAAAATTAATAAAGGGTCTGAAATCTGATTTATACTTTTGATCATGGTTATCAGAATTTCATTGGTTAATGTACAACACAAAATTAAAAGGAGGCTTTTGTTGTATTTGTTTGCTGTTTGGAAATGTAAATGATTCTTCTTTCAAAAAAGCAGTAACATTCATTTCAAAACCCTTTCAAACATATTCAAATGCCAAAGGTAAGGATGGTAACCTTCCACTTCCTGCTAATATGAAATATCATCAGAAAGCACTTGAAGCTCAAGGTTTATTTATATCTACTGAAACTGACCTATCACATCAAATTGATTATCGACTATCAGCTAAAGTGAAAGAAAAAGAAACAGAAAATAAAATGATATTAAAGTCTTGAATTGAAACAGTGGTATTTTGTGGTCATTATGGTCTACCTTTACACAGCCATTACCTCAGCAGTGACTCAAAAATAAAGGTTTATTTCATGGCATCTTAACATTGCAAGCAAAACAGAATGAACTTCTAGCTCAATATATACAAAGTGCAGCCAAAAATGCTAATTACATGTCTTGGTGAATCCAGAATTAAATAATTTCTCTTCTTGGTTCTCAAATTCAGAGGTCAAGGGGGCTATCAGGTCACCCATTGGGGTTGTATTTACATTTTGTATGTCAATAAAAGGGACATGGATACTACTAATTTTAAAGTCTTTTTGGTGTGCCAGCTCATCTCACACTCATGAAGACACTCTTCTCAGCATGCATTGGCAAGACTGCAATGCTTCTTGCACAATTGACTCTCCTAGTTGTTGGGTCACTCTTTGCCCAGATGAGGTCAGAATCTTTTTGGCACTATCATTGTGTTCCTGTTTGTAATCACTTGCCCCATCAGGAGGAGACACTCTTCTCTCACACCTAGTAGGGGCATCTAAAATAGCTCTACTTTCCATCCTCATTCTCACTCTGTAGCAGGACAGTGGAGCTGGTGACTTGAGATTTTTTTGTGGGTATTATTCCTAAATGGACTTATAAGGTTAAGGTCCCAAATGTTGGGATCAAATATTTGTTTCTTTCTAACCCTTTGTTGGGGCAATACACAGATACTATTAGAATCAGTATTACTTAAATTACTATCATAAAAATCAGTTTCATAAAAATCTTCCTCAGAAAATTCAGTTAAATTATCATACTTTTCATAAATATCAATACCATTATCAACTAATGTAAACTTGCTGTTGTCATCTATAATGTCATTCTCAATGTCCTTCACAGCTCATTTAAGCCTTTGAAAATGCATAATTTTACTATTATTTAGTGTGTATGTATTATGATCAAGTACTTTCTCTATTGTAAACAGGCCCTGCCAATTTTTTACTAGTTTTCATACTTGATTATGATCAGTAACAGGGTGTGGAAACTTTGTCACCATGTTTATGTGGTTATCCATACAACTTTCTGTTAAAATTTCTCTTCTGACATATAATGGATTGGTTTGTATTATGACACACTGTTAAATGGACTTGTTGCATTTTACTTAGCATTTGTGATACATATTTTTGCACCAAAATTCATGATAATTGAGGAACATCATTGAAAGGGGTGTAAGAGCTTCACGTCCAAACATGGCTTTAAAAGTGCTTACTTTTATAGTAGAATATACAGAGGTATTATAGAAGTATTTGATTACCTCAATTACTCATTTTCATTGATTACCTGCAGCATGGGATAGAGCCACTTAAAGCAACTTGATCAATGTCTGGTTTAGGCATTCTATCAATCCATTAGCTTGCACATGGTACATTGTAGTAAACTTGTGTATTACTTCCAATTCTTGAATTATGGCTTTCATCAAATTATTCTCAAATTGGGGTCCATGATCAGAAATGAGTTTCTGCATTGGTGTGAACTTAAGAATCCATTCTTTCACTATCTTTTCTGCAACTCATTCAGCAATCACACTACTTAAAGGAATATGTTGAGCATACTTGGTGAAGTGGTCCATCATAACTTGAAGGTACTGATATCTATCATCATCCTTAGATAATTTCTCTAAATCCATATGGACAATCTTATTAGGTTTCTCAGCTGGCTGAAACTCAAGTTCCACTCTTTGTTCAGGGAAGTGGTTGGTATTTTGTGAGAGACATTTTTCACATTTATCAATGACTTCAGTTATTGCTGATCTTACTCCAATAGTTACATATCTGGTATTAAAGGCATTCTCTGTTTGAATTATCCTGAGATGGCCTCATTCATGTACTCATCTCACCAGATCACACCAAAAGTATTCTGGAATGGCTAACTGGTTATTTTTGCTTTTTGCATAGAATAGGCCTTGTGCATTGAGTTGCCAATTGTACTGTTTAGAATACCTATTCACCATTGGAAAAAACAGATCTTTTATCCTCCTTATGATCTTTGATAATACTTTGTCATGTTTTTGATGGTTAATTATTTCTTGCTCAGTCATTTCCTTTCATACCATTATCAGCAGGATGGACTTTCCTTGTTGGTCAGCATTAATTTCAGGCAGCAACTCATACTCTGTTAAGGAAATAAAACCAAACTGCATTCTTTCTCCATCAGGCTTCTTGAGATCTCACTTGTAACTGGGGAGTGCTGTCCAGTAATCAGCATTTAGATGAAGTTTCCTGGGCAATGTTGGATGGTGAATGAAAAGTCATTTAAGTATTTGATCTACCTGGCAATGACGTTGGATTTGTTGCCCAAGAACTTTTTTAACCACCTGAATGCACTGTTGTCAGTATGCACTATGAAAGGACGTCCAAGGATAAAATAGTGGAATTTTTTCAATGACTCTACTACAGTCAGGATTTTGCATTTAGTGGCACTGTAGTTTCTTTCTGCCACCCACAATTTGCAACAAAAATATTTAACAGGACTTCAAACTCCTTTGATGATTTAGCTTAATGCTCCACTATTTGCCACCATACTGGCATAACAATTGACAATAAAATCTTTTGTGTAATCCAGTGTATTTAATGTAGGGATCCTTTTTAATTTTTTCTTCATCTGTTCCAAGTTCTCTTGTTCAGACCATGTCCATTTGAAATCAACTGACTTTTTTAATAGTTGTGAAATATTTTTGGTTTTATCTTCCAAATCTAGGGTGAACATCCCATAATAATTAAGAAAACCCATTGTAGAGTTATTATTTTATTGGCACTCTCCTTGATCAATTTTGTGCTAATCCCATTATTAATTTAGTTGATTCTTGGTATTTCAAACTTAGTTATCAAATTTGTTATAATTGTCCCCTTGATTAAAGTGTACATGTGAATTGCTCATTTAATTTGCAAGGGAAATAAGTGAATTTTGTAAATGGTAAATATTTGTCTCATTATTCTAGAATTTGGAATGATTGTTGTACCTATACCTTGCTACCATCTGTCAGTTGCTTTTATTTCTCCTACACAGCTGGATGTTTCTCCTACATTATTGGAATTATTTTTGGAACCTTTTCTCTCACTTTACTTTTACTTTTACTTGTTTACTTATTCTTGTTCTTATGGATATGGATTTTTATATTTCTTGTAATGGGACTCCCACTCAGGGTATCCCCTGTGTGAGCATTGGCAGCTTGGACACTGCCCCTTGCACTGCTGGATTTGATTCTGCAATTGCTTTACCTACACCTCCCCCTGCCAAACCTATTTCTGCTATGTCTATGCCCTCCGAAGTTTTTCTGCAAGAGATTCCTACTCCTGCTACCTTGTTGAACCTGTTTATTTTGTATAAGCCATTGTCACCTCCTCCAGAGTTACTGACAACACAAATTGATCAGCTTAGAGAAGCCCTTTCAGAGCAGATTTCTCAGCACTGCTCCTGTGAAGCCTACCTTGATGCATTACAGGTAGAGCTACAACAACAAGCCACTGAAGCCTGGCAATGTGAGAGACACTTGCTTGACTCAATCTCTGCATTAGAGATGCAAATTCAAGACTCTACCCTGTGTTCTCCACCAATCTCATCAGGAGAACCTGAGTATGTAACTCGTGCCTTTTTGGATAATGCTCTTGTTGCCCTCTCTGAGAGGTTCTCACATATCATATCACAGACATTTTCTGCTCACTTTTCTCATGCTCTGCCAGCTCCTACAACATCCCCAGCCATCCGGGGTGATGGTCCCTTCTATATAGATGCGTTCTTTGTTGTCATTATCTAGCAATATCTTCTTTGTTTTCTTGTAATCCTCTCGCTCTGTCATCTCTATCGCTTTACGTTGCGAGTTCACGTATGATTTGTATTCATGTAGAAATGATTTTGCTGGTTTCACCTCTTTCGGGAGTCGCCATCTAGGCAGTACCATAGGTATCGCAATCGTTTTAGGCGGCGTACATAGTAAGATCTTCATATCGACTAGTCTTTCAATTTCCTCATAAGTGCCCATTGTATTAGATGCTGTTGCTAATCTGATGGTGGCGGGGTAATTCATTCTTGCTTCTGGGATTGTCTCCCAAAATGATTGTGTGAGTCCCCGTTTGCTTAGTTTAATTCGTATGCATTCCTGGATGTCGATTCTAGAAGTGATGCATTCGACGTCGACCGTGATCTGATTGAATGGCTTCATTAGCTCTTCCAGTTCTGTGCGCGTGAATGCTTCCGTAAACATTAATTTCATTGTTGCTACCATTTGCTGTTCTCGTATCCTTTGGTAGTTTCTTTCTGCTATTTCTTTCTTTTCTTTTGTTACTTTTATCTCTACCAGAAATCGCTCATCGTCAGTGTTGATCCATTCGATCGTACTGTCTTGACTCACATCTCCCCATTTTTCAATGTTTATCCTGTCGATCACTGTTTGTGTTTTCGGAGATAGTAGCAACTGTGACGAGGTTAATAGTTGTTCCTCTTTCGTGATCTCTAGTTGTGTTTTCGTCACCATTTCACAAATTTCTACGGGCGTTGTTATTCCACCTTTCTTTAGCATTTCAGCTCTTTTTATTATTTTTGTGAATGTGCACCGCGGGCTGTTTCTGGCATATCGTCTCATACTCTCATCTGTTACTTGTTGCACATTCTTCTGTTTTATTGATTGTTGTACATCCTCGGTGTTTATCAGTTTGCGTTTGATTATCTTTTTCGTGGTTAACCAAGGTTGATTTTGCAGCTGTTTCAGTTTTGTCTCCGATGTTGCACCCCACATGTATTTTCGCATGGGCTCTTCAAATATCTGTATTTCACTCAGGCATATTCCTGTGAGGTTTGCGAGTTCTACTATCGACATTCTTCCCATTGGGTGATGCTTTGTTATCAACCTGCCTAATAGTTTTTCCATTGTCTGCAGCGGTTTCTCATGTTTGTCTGGCGATTCGACTTTTTCAACATGTCCTTTCAATATCCAATTTTTTGTCTGCGTGTTCATTGGTGATAACGCGATTTCGAATTTTTTAGTCTTCGTGAGCTTTATTCTTTGGCTCCTTGTTATGGGTAGTCTGAGATCCTTGTCTTCTGTGAGCAATATCACTAACAGCCACGCGGATGTCCGGTATCTGATCTCTGGCGCATTCTTTTCTTCCAGAATAAGTTTACGAAAATCCTTCTTTGTGTTAAGTTTGTATGCTTGGTTGATCTCCGCCAATACCATCTCCACTGTCTTGTGGTATTTACGTGCTGGTGCCTCTATTTTAATTTCGGGCCATGATTCATCTATCTTTTTCTGCAACTTCATTTTAACCCAGACGTTTTGAATTTCTTTTAAATGCTCTTGGCGTTGTGTCATGCTGCACTTGATGAATAGTGTCATGGCTTTTTCTAATCCTTCATTTCCTTGTAACATTTCTACTGTTTTCGTTTGTTGGAACAGATCTATTGCTATGCTGTGGTCTATCATGATTCCATATATCTGCGCCCAATAATCAATTTGTAAGTCGAAATGAATCAGCTCGGAGATTGTGAACTCTTTCTTCTCCCATGGGAAGAAGCCTTCTGTCCGTAGTACCAAATCCTTTAGATATTGAGGTAATTCTTCCAGGTTTTCTCTCATCACTATAATGACTATTCTCGTTTGTTGTACTCTTGCCATCCGTACTGTTTGGTCGATCTGTTTTTGTAGGTTCTTATTGTATTCCTTTTCTCTTAGCACGTGTATGATTGTTAAGTTTTCTTCGTCTAAGTTTATCTCCGGAATTTTTGCTATCTGTTCCTTGTATGCCATGAGTGCTTGCGCCGTTTCCAATGTGAAATCTTCATTAAATGTCATGTGGATTGTGCTTCTCATGTATGGCCTATTGATTGTTTCGTTTAGTTCTTGTGGGTAGCTGATTAATACGTTAACTTTTGGCCGATTGTCTGCATCTAATAGAATTGGCAAGATGCTCCCTTCCATTTTGGCAGTTTTTCTAATTAACGTTTTTGTTTCTGGAGACAATTTCTCGAACGCATTGTGCCGCATTTTTGTGGTTGCCATGAAATAGGGGTGCAATGTTTCCCCGTCGATTTTAGACATTCGCTTTTCTCTCTCTCTAGATCTTACAGTACGCTCTGATGTTGTTTCTGAGGAGGCGTCTAATTGCCTCAACCGTAAAGGTAGTCTGCTGGTGCTCGGTTCACAGTCCATGGGCTGTGAACCTGTGCCGCTGGTGTCAACTGAGTTGCCCTTGAATTGGCTATCAGTTACAACCCGCGATACTTGACCAGCTGTGGTTCTGGTGGAGATACCTTCAGCCTTGAATCACTTCTGGATCTCCACGGTTCTTCCACCACTCACACCTTCCCCTGGAACTCCGGTTGTTTCACCGCCCTAGAATTGACGAAGTGATCCCCCAGAAGGAAAGTTAAGCTGTGAAGAGGCTGATTGTCCTTTTGTATCTCTGCCCTTGAATCGGCCTTGAGTACTACTAGGACGCCTCTTAACTCTATGTTGTCTATTGACCATCTTGTCGTTCTCGTCCCTTCTGCCCTCCAATCAACATCCGTTTGAGAACTTCTGCGCACTCGCCTCCTTGTGTTTGTGGTCGGGATTCCCTCAGTTGGTTGATTCCACTTCACTCGCTTCTTGAGTGGCTGATGCATCCTTCTCTAGTTTCCTAAACGCAGTTATTATATCTATATCCCATATTTCAGGGTTATATATAGTTTTATTTCTTGCAGCCCTCTGGGGTTGCACTCTCCTTTCCAATTGCTCATTTCCAATGTCCGCTGTGAATTCTTCCTCGAATTCCTCCTCCGGCAGGCTATCTAAATCACACATGTCATACATAACCTCTTTGCCATTTATTCGGCTTAGATTAAACTCGGCACTTCCATCTATCCTCGTTTCTTCAATGTCTGCCATTGCTCTTTTTAAATTTTGGAAGTGCAGTAGTCTGCCGTTATCTAACATGTACTCATTATTTGGCAATTCTTGCGTTATCGTGTGTGGTCCGGACCAAACCGTGTGGTTTAATTTGCGAACCTGATTTGTGTCTGTTACTTTCATTGGTGCAAATGCATAGACCTTATCGCCTACTTTGTGCACGTGCCCATGAATTTTTTTATTGTAGTTTCACTGCTGTTTTACTGCTGATCTCTTCGTGTTGTCGTACATTTTCCATTGATGTGGCTGCAAATGTATGTCTTCCTGTAATTCGAACATGATTGTTTTCTCTCTGCCCTGTTCTTCTTCAATCTCAATCTCTTCCTCTTTAACTTTGATGGTTCTGTCTGCATAATTGATAATGCATTTGTTTTTTATGAGGAAGTCGTCTCCCAAAATTATCTCATATGGTAGCATGTTGTTGTGCGTATCCACTACTACCAGTGATTGTTCAAACGTAGTATTCGCCACTCTTAACTGCACCGCTTCCAGTATTCCCTTGGTATCAATGTATTCGCCAGATGCGTTGATAAGTCTTTTATTGCACTTGGTGAGGTCCTCTCTCGAGAACCCTAGCTTTGTTGTGCAGTCATCTGTAATTATCAAGGTTGCCGCTCCCATATCAATGTTTGCTTTTATCATTATTCCGTTAACCGATATTGTCATTGTGTTCACTGTATCCATGTTCATCATAATCATTACTGCTGCGCGGTTTTTAGGAGTCGGCGCTCCACTTAGTTTTCTGATTCTTCTTCAGTTTGGGGTTCTTCATTTGTTTCCCCCTCTGATTCTATTAAATCTTCTTCTTCGAAGTACCCTTGTTCTTCTCCAATCATATTTATTTGTTTGTGACATTCGTCTCTCTTATGTCCCTTCTTTCCGCAATTATAACATTTAATGTCTTTTTCACAAACCTTCTTCATTTTTCCGTCTTTAGTTTTTATTCTTACCGTTTTTTCCTGTTTGTCAGTCTCATATGTTTTCATTGTGTTTTTCAGTTTGAGGTTGTTCCTCCACGTTGGTGTTTCTCTGTGCCAAGCTGCCTTTTCGTTTATTCTCGCATTATTTTTGATCGTAGCTTGTATGTCCACTGCTTTTCTGATCATCTTCTCCAATTTGTCGTCTACATCGCACTTAATTTCAAATTGTGCTCTTATATTGTCAGGCATCCCCTTACAAATATGTGAAAAGAGATCGTATTTCGAATATTGGTTCTCTCTTGAGCTGAGAGTGACCAGTCTTTCGACCTGTTGTATATAATTGCGGATATCATCTGTCTTCTTCATCTTTGTTCCATTTAAAATTATTCTGTATTGGTTTTTAAAACTTTCATTTCCGTAGTATTCTATGAAGTCGCCAATTAACAGTTCATAGTCTGTTTTTGTTTCCAGGTCTAACAGCAGGTAGTGCTGCGCTTCCGCTCCTGCCAAATATAGGGGGAATCTCGCTGCTGCTGAATGTTGGCTCACTTTTCTTTCTGCCATCATTAGCTTAAACATTTGGAGCCATTCTCTGAACGTTGGGTTGTAGCCATCTACTCTGCTGTTAAATTTTGGTAGCGTGGCTTTACAGGGGATCATATCATTTCCCACTTCCTGGTTTAGTATAGAGTTGCTGTATTTTGGTTTCATATTTTTTGTTGTCCCTTCTTCTTTTCGCAATTGCGTGGTTATTACCTTTGTGATCTCGTCAATGAATTTCTTCTTTTCTGCCTCATTCTCGTCTTCCGAAGAAACTTCCAATAGGTGATCGTGAAGTGGTGGGGCTTGCAGTTCATGTTCCTTTCTAGCTATGACTTGAAAATTGTGGGAATGTATTTTTCCTTGTTCCTTGGTCAGTTGTAATAATCTCAATCTATCTTTTAATTGAGCTATCTCTTCTTGCCTCAGATCTTTGTCTTTGATTAATCGTCTGTTTTCTACTTCCAGCAAGTCCTGTTGTAGTTGTGCTGGCTGTTCATTTCTACTTATTTCGAGTCTAGTTATTTTACTCTTAAGTTGTGATATCTCTGCNTTCTGATCATCTTCTCCAATTTGTTGTCTACATCGCACTTAATTTCAAATTGTGCTCTTATATTGTCAGGCATCCCCTTGCAAATGTGCGAAAAGAGATCGTATTTTGAATATTGGTTCTCTCTTGAACTGAGTGTGACCTGTTGTATATAATTGCGGATATCATCTGTCTTCTTCATCTTCATTCCATTTAAGATTATTCTGTATTGGTTCTTAAAGCTTTTGTTTCTGTAGTATTATATGAAGTCGCCAATTAACAGTTCATAGTCTGTTTTTGTTTCCAGGTCTAGCAGCAGGTAGTGCTGTGCTGCTGCTCTGGCAGATATAAGGGGATTCTCGCTGCTGCTGAATGTTGGCTCACCTTTCTTTCTGCCATCGTTAACTCAAACATCTGGAGCCATTCTCCGAACGTTGGGTTGTAGCCATCTACTCTGCCATTAAATTTTGGTAGCGTGGCTTTACAAGGGATCATATCATTTCCCACTTCCTGGTTTAGTCTAGAGTTGCTGTATTTCGGTTTCATGTTTTTCGTTGTCCCTTCTTCTTTTCGCAATTGCGTGGTTATCACCTTTGTGATCTCATCAATGAATTTCTTCTTTTCTACCTCATTCTCGTCTTCCAAAGAGTCTTCCGATAGGTGATCATGGAGTGGCGAGGCTCGTAGTTCCCGTTCTTTTCTACTTACGACCTGAAAGTTGTGGGATTGTATTTTATCTTGTTCTTCCTTGGTCAGTTGCAGTAACCTCAATTTGTCTTTTAATTGAGCTATTTCCTCTTGCCTCAGATCTTTATCTTTGATTAGTCATCTGTTCTCTACTTCTAGCAAATCCTGTTGTAATTGTACTGGCTGTTCATTTCTGCTTGTTTCGAGTCGAGTTATTTTACTCTTAAGCTGTGATATTTCTGCAGCTTGTATGTCGTTATCTTGTATTAGCTGCTGATTTGTTCTTTCTAATACATTGTTTTTATCTTGCAGAAGCTGATTTTGTTCCAGGAATCTGCTGTTTGATTCTTTGTAGTTAACTAGTTAAGTTAATTGAACATTGATTATCACTGTTTAGGTGATGGGGCCATGTGACGTTTCCTCTTCAGTTCTTCTGTGGGCTACTGCCCGAAGCCAATCTCCACAACACAGTTCCCCTCCTTCATGAACGATGACTGAATCCACTGCACCGTCTCAGCTCAACTGGAACTAATTATGTGTACCTTACTTTAGCTCAGTGCGTGCACTCAAGTCAAGTTGTAACTGACTTAAACTCAATTTTGTAAAGTGTTTGTTGATT
>CABFPE010000155.1:583692-601897 GCA_900660155.1 Hofstenia miamia | reverse complement strand
CTCAATGTTGTAAAGTGTTTGTTGATTTGATTAAGTAAAGCAACTGGGCATTGACACTAACTGTATGTAAATGATATTAAGGTAGCCATTACCATAAAATTATTGGCTTTGTGATTTAATTAATAATATTGCAGTTGCTTCCTATGCTTACATTTAATAATGATACATGTAAAGTCATTTATTTGGTGAATTATAGTCTAGTCTCCTACTTTTAAGATTAGATATATATGCTTAGGGTTCAACTATCCAGTCGTTTCAGGCTTCTATTATTTTATTGCTACTGGGCTTTAACACAATGGTAATAATCCTTTTTAGATGTAATTCTTTGTTAATTGTGGGTAAGAATGTACTTATATCAACTGCTTCATTTTATTAACAATTTTAGTTCACTTTTATTAACATTGATTGTAGCTGAACACTATTTAGGTGTGATGTGATTGTCATAGTTTTCCCAATGGCTGATCTTCTATAAGGCCTCTGGCTGACACAGATCTACAAATCTTCCAACACTTGTGGTCTTCACTGCTGATGGATTGTCTCCAAGTCTCAGCTCAATGAAGTAGCTTATGTGTTCCCTATCCTAACTCACTACAACCCCCAAGGCTGGATGTAACTGACTTAAACTCAATTTGTATTGTATAACTTTACACTTTGCAACCTGGCAATGTCACTAGCTGCTTAATAAATATCACTTCAGCCATTACCAAAAATTATTGGCTTTAGTTAATATAGATAAACAAAGCTTCCTAACTTACATTTAGATAACAATACATGCTTGGTCTATTTATCAGTCTATTTATGGGTCACCTAATTAGTCCAGATAATTTAATATAAATATAACCTACAGTAGGCTAACTAGCCTTATCTCTGAAAGTAAATTATTTAATACATGCAAATGAATGAATCAATAGTCAGCTAAATGGAGAAAAACTATTATTTGTACCTCTAACATAAATGCAGGTTCATGGTTGGATCAAGGACCCTCAAATCACTCCCAATGTGTGCCCAAGCCACTGCTAATGCATCTACCATTTAGCTTGACATGATTTAATAATAAACAAACTGAAAGTAATCTAAAGATAAGATTTTTGAAGAATTTACTTCAACAGTTTCCAAATTGATTCTCACTCTATTTATAGTTAAATTGAAAAAGTACCTGTCATTTGAAATTTGAATTCTATCATCTACCAAAATGGCTAAAAATAATGGAAGCGTTATTGCCCCTTCATTTTGTCAAATTATTCATCAACAAGTACTAATTTGCAATATTGTTTCTTAGTTGCATTTTGCAAACATAATGATGATAATTAATTTTAAATTTATAATCAATAATTAATAATTCAATAATAATCCTATCAACTGACTAATCATCTGATCTTCTCTTCTTAGCAGCATTATGCTTTGGATCATGCTACAATATGTAACTAAAATACTAAAAGCATCTAATAACAATTTAGAAGATGGTATTGCTACATATATTGACAAAATTTTGGTAGCATCACATACCATTGAAAAGCTAGTTAAGAAATTAAACTTATTAAAACAGTATGGCTTAACAATCAACAGCAAAGATGTAAATTACTTCAGACATCTGTAATTATCCTAGGTTGATGAATTCAACACAATAAAATAAATTTGAAAGAAGATACCTGAAGTGCAATAGACAAAATTACACCTCTCAATAATAAAAGAGATCTACAAAGCATCTTAGGTTTATTTAAATATTACCAAGCTTTTATACCAATCAAATTTGACAAGAATATTCATGTTTCCAACTTCTTAAAAATTAAATTCCTTTGAAATAGTCATGGCACCATCAAAATGAATTAAATAAATTAAAAGCTGAATTAAAAAAATTGCCTAGTCTCAATTAACCTGATTTTTCAAAGAAATTCATTGTTGATTGCCACACTAGTTCTGTTGACATAGGTGCAACATTAAGCCAATTCATAAATTGAATCAAATTACTTATGCAAATTTTTAAAAGAAAATTCCAACCATCAGAACTCAATTACAGTTCAACAAAAGTAAAAATGTTTGTTCTTGTTGAAAGTGTTAAGAAGTCACATTTTACACTCCACACCAACAAATCTGGCCTTAGATGTCTTAAAAAATTTTCAGGTGAGCAATATAACATAATAGCTCATTGGATCAAATACCTAGCAAACTTCAACTTCACCATTGTTCACCATAAAGGAGAAACAACATACCAATGCTGAATTAATGTTAGCTCTTGCTCAATACTATTGTGACTATGTAAAACAAATATATGATAAGTCCCATTTCCTTATATCTCAAAATCAAGTTACCTGATATTGCTATTCAGCTTAAGGAGGAAATATCAGAGGATGAAATAATGAAACACCAGAAAAACAATATATAATTAATAAAAATAATTAACAAATTAAAACAAACTATTACACAATTAAAAAAAAATTTACTAAATATTTTAATTCATATTATTGGAAACTTACAACAAATGGACTTCCCTTTGTAGCTGATAAATACCACAATCACATAGTGCTTCCTGAATACTACAAGAGATATAACATGGAAATTCCATGAGTAAGGCCATGTTTGGGTCATCCAAATATAGAAAACTTTAAACACACAGTTTATATGCCTTGGCTTTTTATCAATACTATATGAAGTAATAAATAAATGTAAAACATGTGTTATTACTATTACCACCTACTTTCTTTCACAATGCAGTGAGTTGCAAAAAGTTTCATCATCTGCACCAAATGAAATAGTACATGTTGATATTGAACAACTGCAAAAAATGATGATGGCTATCAATACATTCTTGTAGTGGTTGACAGCTTCACCAAATATGCACACATGATACCTATCATTAACCCAACAGTGCAAAGAATTCCATCAACAATTTGTATGTACTACACTTAGGTGCAATGACAACAATTACTACAGATCATGGCACACAATTAGAAAGTTCATTGACACAAGAATTACTACAGCAATTTGAAATTCTTCATGAACATGCTGCTGCAAAGTATAGTGCTGTTGGACTTTGAATAGAACACTAAACTCACTTGTGCTGCAACTGTACATATCTGAAGCAAAAAATGGTTATCCATATTTGCTAACATTGATTATTTTTATAATACTTCCATTCATGCTACAAAAGTCATAACACCTTTTAAAGCCACCTTTGGCCACAAGGCAGTAACTCCATTAGGTATGTGATATAAAAAACATAATTCCATAGCTACAAACAACACAACAAAAATGTATTACAAGAGCTACAAAATGTATATGAAACAATTTGCTTGGTCAACAAAAAGAGTGCAGTTCATCAAACACATAATTACATTAAACATCTTTATAATGCACCTCATAAGGTTGGTGATAAGGTATATTCTTTTTCCCATATCCAAACATCCAATGATAAACAAACCTGTCTACTAGCCACTCACTGGACTGGTCATCATGCAATCACCAAATTCCTAAAATGTAATAATTATATTCTAGACAACAGAAAAACATGTAACTTCTAACCTTTAAAAAAGAACAATAAAAGATATTAAAAAAACTATAATTAACAAAAACAAATAATTTAAAACTATTACAAAGATAGCAACAAATACCTTGATATGTCTGAGCTAGACAATATTCCTGAGTCACAGTTTGATAGTTCTATGACATATCCAAAAGTGTTCTTAACCACTACATACCATGCCTCCCCATAGGGTGAGCACTAAAACACTAACCACTCTGAAAATTGGAGTGAATCACTAAAATTATCTGTTTAGCACTCACAAAATGAAGAAATCAATCTATGTAATGTTGAGCATCAGCAAACTACCAGATCAGTAGTTGAACTGCAGATGTAGATTGTGGCACCCACAGCATAATAGGAGTCCACATTCATATCTGGTGGACAAGTTGGATACCTATGGAATCTATTATCCTATTATGGAAAAATGACCCAATTGCAATTACTACACCATTATGCCCACATGTTGAACCCCCCTCCTCTCCTTGGTATACCTTGGAGAGTAGAGCAAGTTCAAGTGGTAATTCAATTTTGGTTATCTATCCCTGATACAACTCAGTTAGCATAACCATCAAGGGGCCCAGTGCAAACATCAAATGATCCAAAAACAGAGTTGTTTATCTAATTTACAAGAAGAATCTGTATTGCAACCACTGTATTGTAGAAAACATCAATGCTCATGCTCTCTGCTCATCATGCTCTAATCAGCAATCTGTTTCACAATCTAAAGAGTGTTTGGAAAAACATTGATCTTTAAATACTTTTGTTGGATCTGAAACTCTACATCCCTATTTTATCACAACACAGAAATCAAGATACATTATCAAATTAATATTTCTCCAGAAACTAAAGCAGAGATTCATAAACAATTGGATGCAACTCATCATTCTATTAGTTATTCTAGTATGCCATTCTTAATATTTACAAAAAATGCTCATCAGTAAATACTTTGATTTACTATCCTCACTCTATAAATGAAGAGTTTAATTGCTCTTACTTGCATGGTCACACTTGCTTTGATAATGATTTTAGAATGACTAAAATGCACAAACTTATTATGTTTAAAGATAATCTAGTTTGGCAATCTCAAATTTATTTGTCTTTGGAAAATATTTTAATAATTTACTTTATGAAACAAGAAGAACTATCAGATATCAAATGAATGGAAAAACTCTCTTTAGAATTTTGCATTGCAAAATTTCTCCAAATTAGACTTGTTATTATATTAAGTGATCTGGATAACAACAAATTCTGTGGTTCTGAATTATACAAATTAGAACTTAGTTTGGATAATTTCTTTATTTTAAAACCTTACAATTTTCATGATCTTGGCTTACACGATTTTTATAACTCAACTGCAGCACTCACACATACCAATCTTTTCCTTCAAAGGATATCCCTATACCAATGCTTACTGGTGGATAAACCGATAGATGTCAACATATTGTTTCAAGTATCTATGAACTTATTTTAGAGAAATGAGCTCCCAATACTATAATAAACAGTCACATTTCTTTTTCTCATTCATAGTTGGTCAACACTATAAATGAAGTAAACAACATTTAGAAATCAATTAAAGCTGATAAACTTAAAAATAATGCCTGGCTAGTGATTACAATAGCTTCTCCTTCACAGCATGCCATTATTTTGTAGAATGGTTACTAACTACAATTCAACATTCTCTATAAGTCTCTGATCTCAATGATTTTCATACTTTGCTTTATGAAGAAACCTTTGCTCCCAATGTCAATTTGCCTTCAGCACTATGGTTAATTTCTATATATTTTACTGAGAATTTGAAATAACTTTACCTCTTCTAAAAATCAGAAGGGAACAGTTCAGAAAAATCAAATTTCTTGAAATAGCTATCATTTCTATCTCTGATATGTTCAAAAATTGACACTTCAATTTTAATGTTGCCACCAACTAAAAATACAAAGCTAACTACAACATTTCATTATTCTTTCTCAGAATTTCCATGATTTCTGGGGTTCCAAGTTTGGAAGAGGATTCCTGTCTTGTTGACTCTGGGGTTTGGGTTGTTTCCAAATTCCTTGGATAGGATGACAATCGTGTCTCCATAGGGGTGGTGGTCTTTGGTATCGCCTTCTTTGTGCTTCCTCTCTTACTTTTATTGTTTGTCATTGATTCTTGATGTCGTAGTGGCTTTCTGGTTCAGTTATGATTCAAGAGTCCAGGTTGCACTTGTTGAGGTTGAAGTCTTTTGCCTTTGCTGACTTTGAATTTCCGTTCACTGCTCTGTTGCTTCCTTTTCACTTTTCCTTTGAGTTGTTTCAGAGTTTTGAAAGAGTTTCACTGTATTGAAATCATTGAACTACAACAAAAGTCAATTATTGTAACATCCTCCACCTGGCCTATTTGCATCAGGTATTATTGTTGATAATTATCACTCAGTAAATTGTGGGTGAGGAGTTACTAAGTTTTTGAACCGCCAAACTTTTCCTTTCTAGTTAACTAGTTAAGTTAATTAAGTATTGAGTATCACTGTTTAGGTGACGGAGCCGTGTGACGTTTCCTCTTCAGTTCTTCTGTGGGCTACTGCCCGAAGCCGATCTCCACAACACAGTTCCCCTCCTTCATGAATGATGACTGAATCCACTGCACCATCTCAGCTCAAATGGAACTAATTATGTGTACCTTACTTTAGCTCAGTGCGTGCACTCATGTTAAGTTGTAACTGACTTAAACTCAATTTTGTAAAGTGTTTGTTGATTTGTTTAAGTAAAGCAACCGGGCATTGACACTAACTGCATTTAAATAATATTAAGGTAGCCATTACCATAAAATTATTGGCTTTAGAATTTAATTAATAAGATTGCAGTTTCCTATACTTACATTTAATAATGTTACATGCAAAGTCATTTATTCGGTCGATTATAGTCAAGTCTCCTACTATTAAGAATATATGTATATTCCTAGGGTTTGACTATCCAGTCGTTTCAAGCATTTATTATTTCATACATGTATAGATCAATAGTCAGACTAGGCAAGAATCGAAAAACTCCTAACCGTAACATAAGTGCTGTTTCGTGACTGGCACAAAGACCCTTCGAATCGATCCCGTGATGGGATCCAGCCACTACTCGACACAACTTGCCTAGCTGCACATTTTATTAAATAATCAAACCAGATAAATGTAGAATGAAAATAAAATAAACTCTGAAGAATTTATTGTTCATCAAATTTCTAGTTAAGTTCAAAGCTATTTATTTAAAATTTCTAAAGTACCTGCCAATTTTGAATTTCAAATAATTCTTCTGCCAATATGGCTGTTCATATGTAAGCGTAATTTCACTCATTGCAATTTGTCAAATGTTACTTGATCAGCTAACAAGTTTTTCTTAATTTGAACAATATTGTAGCTTAGTTGCATCTTACAAAAAATGAATAGAATCATTAACTAAATTTTACAATCATATTTTTGATTATCTTTTAATCACTATAATCATTCGACGTTAATCCTCCATTTGTTGCAGCTATTATTTTTGGGATGATGCTACAAAATGTTTGAAATTTATTTCACAAATATGTAGATAATTATTAGTTGCAACTGTACTGTACAATTTCTTAAGTTATTTAAATTATTATCTTAAATATTCAGTTTGGTTGCTTTAGCAAGTATCTCTTTGTCAATAGCTATTAATTCATTTTTGTGGTTATTTCTAAAACATGCATAGGGAAATAAGTCATAAGAAAGAAACAACTACAACATGTAGCAGGCATTTACTAGCTGTAAGCTATATGAACACCAGCCAGCTCAGGCTGTCAAAATGTGCCAGCTTTTTCATCATTGATATGTGGGGCTTCCCATTTTGCTGTTAACAGCTTCAATATTTTTTTTACTTAGAATAGATAAAAACATTACATGGATAGGTACAGAGGTACACACTGGGTTTTTTTACTGTCTTGATAATTTAAAAATATTGAAAATGTAGACTCTAAAATATTTACATTTTTTGCTGAACATTTTTTGATTTAGCCAATCTGAATCAGCTTTGAAAACCAGAGGAAGGGCTATTCCACCATGTGCCTTCTTGCATAGGCCACTGGATAGGAAACAATAACCCTAAGCAGGAACTTAAAGGTGAATTTTAAAATGGTTTACATATCTACAAAACATATAATGCAGAAAACAAATATACATCTAAATAATAGCAAGCCATTAATGGTCTGAAAATGGGCCATTGTTGTTGCCATTAGTGACAGATAAATGCTGGGTGATTAATGGACTATTGATATACATCTGACAATGACCCATTGGTGAGCCAATAATGATCCATTAATGGGACATTGATGGCAAACAGTAGATTTTTTATGGCAATGCATTCATAAATATATAAAATGAGAATTTCATATTGCTAAACAGTTCAAACATTGCTGTTTAAACAAACAGAAGCCCAACAAACACAGATGGATGTCACTGAGATGCTGTCAAGCATATTCAATACAAAAATGTGTTAAAAGTGTGAAAGAATGTCGTCTTTATAAATGATAACAATGCGCATAAAAATCTGCTAAATTTAACAAAAATTTAAAATTTTAAAATTAAGCTCAATTATGAAATTTTTTAAATTGTGAAAAATGTCTGTTGTTCAAACAAAACTTTTTATGTAATAGTTATTTTCAAGGTGTCCAAATATTCATAAATAAATTATTATGAAATTTCATTTAGCAGGATTATTATAATTTTTTACAAATTAAAAATTTCAATAAAAGCTTTTCACAATTTCTTTTTATATTAAAAGAATCTACAAATCAAAATAATGGAGTGAGTTTTACTTGCAAGCATCTGCTCATTGATGATTGATTAGTAAGGTTTCCACTGATGCCACCAATGTCCACCAATAGTATTGTAATATCCTCTACCAGGCTTTATCACTGTTTATCAACTGTTACTTTATAATGTTAGCTGTGTTATTGCGCATAAGGATTTACTTTTTGTTACTGCTTGACTAGTTTCTTCTGTTCAAGAGAAAACCCCTACACCTAACCTATGTGCACTTTCATGATCTGGCACAGGGATCCTAGAATCATTCCCTGTGATGTATCCAGACCACTACTAAACACCACTTGATTAGCTCAACATTGTACTAAATATTCAAACTGTTAATGTGAAACAAAATAAGAATTCTAAGTAAAATTCTTTATCAACTTCTTACAGTGTTTTAATCTATTTATAGTATTTCAAAAAGAAGTACCTGTTGATTCAAATTTAAACTTTCTGCCAAGATGGCGGCTAAAAATAATGTAAGCGTCATTTAGTCAAAAGTATTTTTATCGACAGACACAAATATCTCTTTTTTGACACATGTTGTTTCTTAGTTGCATTTTACAAATAAATCTGAAATAATAACAATTGATTTAATTACAATATTTTTAATCAACTTCTTTTCAATCTTAATCTCTTCTTGCAATGTTTGCAGCTTATTTCTGATTTCATTTGGATGATGCTACAGTATACTGATGCCATCAGTGGTCACAAGTACTGGATTTTTCCCACCAGCAGTCCACTGATGCTGGCAAATATTATATTGTGAATTGTAATTTGTAACTGGGTATAATTTGGTTAAGTTAAGGGCAAAGTTGGAAGTGTGTATAGCATATACACAAGGCAGCCAATGCAGATAAGGAAAAATTTGCAGAAGATGTAGATCACCAACATGTTGTGGTTCAGTTTATAGTCCTCTTCAGTGAATGACTACTGCAGTGTTCTTTAGTGTTGCTTACTTTTGAAGGCACTACAAATTTTTGCATCAATCCTCTTTGTTATATTTTTAATAAATAGAATTTCACAACCTTACAAGATGAACTTGTTATAAGAATTACATATAAATATAACTAGATATAAATAACTACATGTAATCTAGTATATGCAAATGATTGATGAGATCAACAGAATTTACAATTTTGGCCAGTCCTGATAGATAAACAATACAACATCTAATAGGGTGATTGTAGTTGCCTCATATGTGTAATAATAGTTATTCTGTAGTACTTAGGATCTAAAATAGGAATGGGATAACTTAGAGGTGGATGTCTAGTTATTTAGAGGCATTTGTTATGTATGCTAGTTGAACAATAGGAAAGCTAATTAGTAGAAATACTCCTGTCCATACATCTAGCTTACAAGCACCTTTTCAATAGTCAGGACATCAGTCTGGAAGTGAGAATCATACACAAAGTCCAGTAATTGCCCTTGTGAGTTCCTGACTACTACATGGATGCTTCAATGTTTAGCTTTCCATTAAATAATATGCAAACCTATAATAATGCAAAATAATCCAACAAAGTTTTACTTAACAATCAGTTTTGGTATTTATGCCATATTTACATAAAAATTCAAAAACAAATGTAACATTGGCCTGCTTTGTCAATAATTTGTTTACAGGGCCTACTGTTTAACTCCCACCATGTGTTTCTTAATAACAACAAGCTGTTTGGATTTGCTAATTTGTAAAGAGGTGTCATGACAACTAAATTGCTTTCACTAATTAATCACACTTTTACAATTATAAAAAACATACATCACAAAAAGTTTTTATTCCTTTTTCTCCTTTTTTGTATAACATTCTCCAATTATACTACAATTCTATGTATTCTAACTTAGTTTAATAATCAAAAATGATTGCACAACACTAATACTTGATCTAATACTTAACTAACAATCAATATAATAATGTATATTGTGGCATAATCAGGTGGTAACAAAAGTTAAAGAGGAAAATAACTAAGAACTATCAGTAAATTAATTAATTATATTTTTGTACAAAGCCTGATTATTATTCTTTTGATTTTTATATAACTTATGAGTGCAGTTTTGATTTAACATTTATTGGCAAAATGGATTGGCAAATAAAAAAGGACTAAATTACTTAAGCTAATTAGCTGCCATTGTGTAATCAGTAGTAGATGAACAAATTAGCAAAAACAGAAAGCTGGATTAATTGGAATTGTACTTTTGGTTAACAGATTAAATAATGGAAAGTTACAACTTTACCTGAAAATGTATAGAAATCTCCTTGTACAGATTCTAAATGGTGACCATGACAGGTGCCTGATAAACTGTAACTCAAACAATTTAAACCCTGAGTCAAGATAGATTTCTTTACAGAAAAATAACAGGGAGTAAATAACCATTTTATTGATTTAAGAAGATGTACTTCTTGCCAAAAGTGACTCTCAGAGAAAGAAATTAAATGGAATATGATTAATTGATGTAAGAAAACACACCTATAGTCAACAACAATTATGGAACAGTATGAGTCAAGATAGTTGTTTCTTCTCAAACCTACTGTATCAAGTATTTTAACAAATTGATAGCACAAGATGTACATATTGTCAACAACAATTACAGAACAATACAAGTCAAGATAGTTGTTTCTTCTCAAACTAACTGCATCAATCAGTTTAACATACCAACACCAGATTAAGCAACATGAAGAAAACTATACTCACAGAGCTACAAGACAATGATTTAGTCAACTGGAAACAAACCCAAACACTACTCACAGTGAATCAAAAACAATGGTATATTCCACAAAAAAAATAAGACAAGGTCCAAAACCCAAAAGACTCCCCAAAGTAAAATAACCCCTAGAACACAAGAAGTGTTATCATCTCTTGAAAGTGAAGCATACCCAGCAGAGATGATTATCTCAACAGTCCATACTGAAAATGAGCTAACAGTAAATGAGCTATCTGAAATGGTCAGGAAATTAACATGAAAAATCTCACAAATAGAATCTACAAATATTGAAAGAGAAAAATTCTATATGAGATGAAAGACAACACAATTGCCATATTAACAGAACAGAGAAATCTATTCCAAAGACAGATAGAAATATGAACCAACACAAATAACAAGATGAAAATTGAAAGTGCAAAATTACTACAATTAGTGGCTGAAATGCATGAAGAAAATATAAGGTTGTGAGAAGAAAATGAAATAAACAAATCAACAGTCTTATAGACAAATTAAGGCTACTAATGTTGACCAACAAATCTGAAACTAACTAGATAGTAAAATTAGAAAAACTTAGAAAGAAGTATGTAGAACAACAATAGAGGATGCAGACACCTTATGCAAAACAAGCCTAACTGAAAATGAAGAGTTGTTTAAAAACAAACCACCTGAAACAGAAGAAGAGTTTGTACAAAAGTTAGTACAAACAATAACCAAAGAAGTCAAACAAAAATACAAACCCAAAATTGAAATGAAATCAATATTCCACAAATTGATATTGTTGGATACAGACAATAATGAAACATCATTATGAAAACCAATTCTTCCCAAATTCACTGGAAGAATAGACAACTATTTACCAACATTTATGCAGTGGCTCCAAATATTCAAAATGAATATGACAGAAAATAAAGTAACCAAAATGGCAGCAGCAGCAAGATTTCTACTATACTTGAGCAGAGCAGCATATCAACATTACTTGGCACTTGACAAAGAAACAAAAACCAACTACAAAAAACTCATGAGAATACCAGACATATTATAATGGTGAAACTAATATAGAATGATTCTAAATGGAATGAAAATGAATAAATGCAACAACCTGTGAAACTACATGTCACAAGTAAAAAGGATTATCAAACTTAGCTCATGAGAACAAAATACTCAAAATACAATCTCTTCTCCCATATCTGTAAGGGATTACCTGAACCACTGAAACAGCAATTTGAAAATTAATGAGACACAGATGACTCACTAGATCACATGATCAGGAAAGGACTTGCAATACAAATAACCATGGAGCAATACCAGAATACATCAGAAAATGACAATAAGTAAAACACTGATAACAACCAACACAACTCAAAGGTTCATAAGCAAACCCAACTCACAGAAAATGGGTATGAAAGACAAGACTATAAAAGTAAGACTAAAGGATGGAACAGTGAAGAAAATAAAAAGAAAAGACTTAAGGTGCCATAATTGTGGAAATAAAGGACACCTCAGAAAAGATTTTAAAAAACAAAATATTATATTTGAAAGTGATGAAATCAACTTCAAGGAAGACATAAGTGAAGATCAAGATAACCTCATTGAAGAAAATGAAGCTGAAGATCAAACAGAAGATTCAAACTAATAAGAGCACCACCTCATGAAAACTGTGCACCAATTCTAATCATAACCAATTTACTAAAAACAAATACAATCACAATTGTAGTTAACAGTACTGACAGATGAATGCACAACAAAAATTGGATTTAATAGAAAACAATTAGAAAATGAGAAACATGGACTAATTAACAATCAGGCAATTACATAGATACTAAAGGTACACTTGAAGAGATACGAATCAGGATTGCAATTGCAACATTTCAACAAACATTCATAGTAATAGATACTGAAAGGAACCCCCCCTGCCCTATGAAATGATCCTAGAGAATGATTTCCTCACAAGGAACAGGTGTGTAATAGACTGCACTATGAAAACAATAAAATCACAAGAAGATATAATTATAACAGAGTATGAAGAGGATGATAGCAAAACACTACAATTTAAATTGAGTGAAGGCATCATACTTCAGCCAAACAACTGGATGATGTATAACATTGAAACAAAGAAAAAATCACAACCTAAATCATGATTTATGAACAAACAGGAATTAATACCAAAAAACTATCATTGCCATCAAGTTTATGCACTATCAAACAAGGTAAAGGAACAATTCCCATACCAAATGCAACAAACCAGATGGTAAATGTAAAAGAGAAAAGATCATAATTTATGAGAAAAGAGTAAGATCTGAGAAGCAAATGATAGAAAAGATGATAAGCATAATAAACAAAAAAGACTATAAAATTCCAGAAATAAATGACAGTGATAACCAACACTTAAGTGAACATGAAAAGAAGGAACTAATGAACACCCTAAAGAAACATGGAAAAATCTTCAACTTTGGAGAAATTAGTGTAGGCAAAGCCATAGGAGAAACTCATAAAATAGTTACAACAACAAAAGAACCAATACTACTACCAGACAGAATAGTACCAAAGCAATTGAAGGAGAACTATAATCAAATTCTAAATGATTTAATCAATAACAAAATAATAAGATCCAGTGAGAGCCCCTATGCTGTGCCCACAATGTTCATGAAACAAGGGAAGATGCATTGACTATGTATCCACTCTTGCAAACTAAATGAAATTATGAAGAAAGATGCATACCCACTTCCTTGAATAGATGATATAATATACAAAGCTAGCAAACATAACTAGTACACCTGCATAGACATCTGTAAAGCTAACTGGCAGGTACTGATGGAGCCAGAGGACATAGAGAAGATTGCATTTATAACACCATACAGATTATTCAAATGGATGTATATGGTGTTTGGGTTATGTAATGTGCCAGTGCCCTTCCAGCACTATGTCACCAAAGTACTAAAAAATAATAAATGAAAAATAGAAGATGGAGTATGTGCCTACATTGAAAATATTTTAATAGTGAGCAACACAGTGCAGGAGCATATCAAAAAATTAGATAGAATGCTAAATGTACTTTACAATGCAGGATTAAGAGTTAATGGCAATAAATGTGAAATCCTTAAGACAGAAGTTGTATTCTTTGGCAGACAAATACAAAAAGGGAAAATTGAAATGAAAAACAATGCTAAAGACATGGTACAAAATATCCAAAGTCCAAAAACCAAGAAAGACCTTCATAGGATAATGGGATTTATAAATTACTATGGATCATTTATTCTGAATATATCTCAGAAAACCAATAAACTGACAGCATTAATAAAGAAATCCATAATATTCAAATGGACGTGGAAAGAGCAGGAGCAGTTAGATAATGCAAAAAACAAACTTGCAAAATTACCATCACTGAATACCCCAGACTATCACAAATCCTAGACTGTGATGCCAGTAATGTTGCCATAGGAGTGTGTTTAGGCCAGATAAAAAACAACAAAGAGGTACCCATACAATTCTTCAGCAGGAAACTCAAACAGAACAAAGAAAACTACAGATCCACTAAACTTGAAATGCTTGCACTGGTAGAAAGCATAAAAAAGGTTTTGGTATTTTTCAATAGGTCAAACCTTTCAAATGAGAACAGACAACAGCAGCCTCACATTGCTAAAAAAAGTTCTCAGGTGACAAGTCCTCAATAGTTTCAAGATAGATAGAATATTTGAATTGATTTAAGTTTACTATAGATCATCATAAAGGAACACTACACAAAAATGCTGACTTTTCAACAGTACTTCCTGAATACCAGGGAGTTACAGAAAAATTAGAAGGAGAAAAGAAAATATTTGAATTCTTACCAAACAACACATACAAACAACTACCTGAGATAAATGCTGACAAGAAGGGAAAACCAATAATAACCATAGTTATTAAGGAAGAAATAGCAGAAACAGAGATAATCAACAAACAAAGAACAGATACAGTTTTGCAAGAAATAATTGCTAAGCTACAAAATCACAAAAAACAGCTAGGGAAAATTGCCAACAGCTACTTCCAAAGATACAAATGGAAATTAAATAAAAACAGATTGCTATATGTCAAAGGAAAATCACTAAGAATAGTGATACCCTAATATTACAAATGGGAACTAGTTAGGAAAATACATGAAAACAGACACATAGGAATCATTCAAACTGAAATGACATTCAACACAAGGTTCATAATGATATTGATAAGAAAAATAGTAGAAGACATTATCAACAATTTGACAACATATCTACTTAACAACAGAGATCCTTTTCCTAAAGAAAAAACAGCACCATTATAGAAAATAATAGCACCAAACCAAATAGTCCATGTAGACATAGAAAAAACTTGGCCTGATGGAAACAATTATATCTGATCACAGAGTACAATTCAAAGCAAGCTATTTGAAGAATTGACAAAATTAATAGAGATTTTAAATGGAAAAACAACCACATACCACCCACAAATGAATGGAGCTGTAGAAAGACTAAATAGAACCATGATAAAATTAATATGAGTGATGACATCTAGAATTGGTGAGAGATACTGAAGAGAACTACTAGAAATTGTAGAGCACTTTTACAATACATCAGTACATTCCACCACAGGCATGATGTAGCATCATCCAAATCAACTAAGCTGCTAATGTCAAATCATCAAGAGAATAAGATCAAAGAAAAATAATGATTAGAAATATTATAAAATTATACAATCAGTTTAGATTAATTTGTATTATTTAACCAAGCAAAAATAAGTGTCAACTATGAGAAATTAGTATCTGTTGATAATAATACTTTTGGCAAAACTGAAGGGGCAAAATCACTTCCATTATTTTTAGCTGCCATATTGGTAGACAACAAAGAGTTTAAATTTTAAATCAACAGGTACTTTTCCAAAATTACTATAAATAGATTTGAAACACTAGAAATTGATAAAGAATTTTATTTGGAATTCTTACTTTGTTCTATTGATATGGTTGGATTATTTAATACAATGTCAAGCTAAACAAGTTGTGTTTAGTAGTGGTCTGGATCCATCATGAGATTGATTCTAGGGTCTTTGTGCCAGATCATGAAAGTGCACTTATGTTAGGTATAGGGGTTTTTCTCTCATTTAGTTGACTATCAATCATTTATTGCATGTATTAAAAATAATAGATTTGAAATACAGTTGGTTGACCAAAACCTAGGAATTATATCTATACTGTTTTAGATCAAAATTAATGACTATAACATGACCAATGAAGTGACTGAGCATGTACTAATTAGTAAATGTAAGTTAGAAAGCTGCCAAATATTAAACTGATTATTAAAGCCAATATATTTTGGTAATGGCTACATGTAATATTAATTAAGCAGCTAGTAACAAGTCTGATTGCATATTCATGAAACACTTTTACAAAATAGAGGCTAAGTTGAGTTGTGTCTTGTCTTGAGTATACACCAAGCTAGGATAGGGTACACATAAGTTACATCATTGAGCTGAGAGGCAGAACTCAACCAAATGGATCATTGGTGAACAAGTGAAACTGGATGTGGAGATCAGCTTCAGGCAGATGCCCATTACCAATCATTGGAGAAAATGCTGTATGGTTTTGTCACCTAAATAGTGAATAGTTAAATCTAGTCATGTTATGTTAACAGAAATATACAAAAGCTAAACAGTATCTAAATAGTAATTCCCTACCTGCAGATATACAACCAATGTTATAGAGTAACAAAGGACAAACAGAAATAATGCCTGGTAGAGGATGTTACAATGACACTATACAAAGCAATGTACAGTAGAGAAGCCACAACACCAGTCTCAATGCAATATGAATCATACACAGAAAATCCAGACAACACATATGTTAAGAAACTCAAAGACCAGATAATGGGCATGCATGAACCAATGTGTCACAACATTAAACAGTCAGCCATCAGACAAGAAAGGAACTTCAATAAAAAGATATATGGGAAACCACACAAGAAAGGTGATAAGGTTTATGCATACACATTAATGAGAACACAAGACATGAAATAAGTGATAAAACTTAAAACACAGTGGGCAGAGCCATGCACAATACAACAAACACTACCTAACAATAACTATAAACTAGATGATGGAAGGATGCTACACTTCCAAAACTCAAAATGAGCAATAACAGACATAGAACAAATCACATTAGACAAAAATGCAGAATTTAAAATTATATTAGAAAATGAAGCAAATATATGCACTGATGGACAAACTTGATAGTGTCTGCAAGGAGGAATTCAATGACAAATACACAGCAAACATCAACACTAGTGAAACAGAAAAATGGATTATGCCCCCAGAGGGCAGGTAAAAACAAACCTAAATATGACCCTGAAATATGAGATATTAATCTATTAATTGAATTTAGGAACAATGATGAAATGAATGAACCAAAATGAAAAAAAATCACCTCTCAAATGCAGGAGAGTGAGAAAAAGAATCCCACAATCACAATGACAATTGGAGATACAAACAAGCACAAATCTTGGAAGGTGCATTTGGAGAAGAATATCTTCATCCAAATGCCAAATAAAGGGCAGGTGGACAAACTAGGAGGATTCCAAATTGTCAAAAAGAAGAAAACCCTCACCCAAATGCCAATTAAAGGGCAGGCGGATAAATGGGGGACATACTAACACCTCAAGGACAAAGACACCCTCACCCAAATGCCAATTAATGGCAGATAAATGGGGGCAGCTGATTATTGACTAAATGTCAACTAAAGGGTGTGTGGTCTGGAGCTGTGGAAAATTCTAAAAAAATGACTCCAAACTAATGTGGAACAACACTCTCAATACCCCACCAGCAAATCTCAATGCCAACTAAAGAGCAGAGAGTATATACCAACAACTCATAGTCCTTCTCAAAGAGAAGATGGAAAATGTATTTGTGATGAAAACTGCTGACAAACAAATATATCTGAACTTGTATCAATAGATCTCAAACTCAATTTGATAATGCAAGCAGAAAGGATTATGGTTTAACTGAAAATAGCAAGAGATCTCTACTATCAGAAAAAAACAATGGAAATGACACAGACTGGAGACAATTTGGAAGAAGTTGGTGACATATTCCTCAAGTGCAGCCTAAACAAAAGGCCAAAACATCTAAAACAAATAGCAGACATATGAAGTGAGATTAAAAGAGATCAACCAATTCAAGACAAATGGCCAAAAATAAACATC
>CABFPE010000155.1:551572-568780 GCA_900660155.1 Hofstenia miamia | reverse complement strand
GCACAGAATGAGTATAAGTTCAGGCATGACAAGGTGGGAAGAATGGTACACTGGAGTTTGAGCAGGCAGCATGGTTTAGAAGCAGGAGACAAGTGGTATGAGCACAAGCCACAGGGCGTCATAGAAAATGAGAAGGTTAAGATACTGTGGGACTTCAACATACAGACGAGCAAAGTGATTGAAGCACGGAGGCCAGACATAGTAGTGGTAGACAAAGAGAAAAACTAGAAACAGTGATAGACATAGCAGTGGCAAAGGACAGAAATGTAAAAAGCAAAAAGAATGAGAAAAGCAAGGAGAACAGAGAGATAGACAAGTACCAGAGGGTTAGCAGAGGAAATAGAAAGGCGTGGAAGTTAAAGAAAGTTGAAGTAGTCCCCGGTAGTTGTAGGACCACTAGGAGCAGGGAGTAAGAAGCATAAGAGATACTTGAAGAGTTGGGAATACCAAAGTGGGGAGAAGCAGTAGCACAGAAGGCAGCATTGTTAGGAACAGCTAGAGTCCTGAGGAAAGCTCTCAGACTCCCTGGGAACTGGTGAGTTCCCTGAGCGGAGAGGGATACCGGCATGAAGCTGTGAGAAGTAAGAATAATAATAATATCATTTTCTGAAGCAACCACCCTTTAAAATATTGCAACCCCTCCATAGTACTACGCCCTATGGCCAAGGTATCGTATATGTCATATTTCATGAGTTCTTCCTACCACCACCACTAATTTAGTAGTATAAGTATTGCCACAATTAATTATTATCAGGATTGCAATCGTTCTTTTTATCATTTAGGGAACATATCATTTGTTATTTATTCAACTACTAAAATTCTATGCCAACCGTGACTTACATCAACTTACATCAGGTGTTTGAATTATTGTACCAGCCAAAAATGCACAGGCTAATTAAACTTAAAGGGACATTTACACAGATTAAGTAGTTTTCAAGTGAATTTTTTCTTGTATTTCAAATGCCAATTAAAAATTTAAACCCAAGCCCGACCCAACCTAATTGATGTGTCAAATACCTGGCCCAAGCTCAGCCCAAGCCCGGTTCATCTCAGCCCGAGTCAACTTCTGGCCCAACCCAATTCCAACTCTGTTACGGTTGCAATATTTGTTCTAATTATTGTAGTGACTGGTATAAATTATTATGTAAGAGGCAATAGACGTTATACATTGCTAATTAAAATTGCTAAAAGAATTTCTTTTATCATCGAAACTAAAATATTTGAATTTTAAAATAAGTTAATTTCTTGAAATAGATCTATTGTTTCATTAATAAATTCAAGTTTACCTCGATGATTGCATGCGGGAATACTTAAATGTATTAGTTTGAACTTAAGTCAATATATAATATTTTTAAATAATAATATTCACAAAAAATTTCTACTGGAATTATTGTCTACACCTTAAATTTAATCTTAGCTTATAAATATCAAGTAAAAAGTTGAAAAGTTTAAGACTATATTGATTAGCTTAATGTATATACAATGCATTAATTTGTAAAATTCAAGGAATTTCATAAACATGTAATTTATAATGAAAGAAACTAGTTTCATAAAAATCTTTATGTTGGTAATATTTTTCGACCTTAAAGGCAGAGAAGAGATAAGCGAATATGATTTCGATAAATAAATGTTATTATGCAAACCAGGCTGGGAAGCCCTGATCTTGTGGCGATTGCATCGAAGGAGTGTCCTTGTGGGTAGCGTCCCAAGTACGTTTGAGAATAAAGTATTTAAGCAATATTCCACAATAACATATTATAAGCACTACTATTATACAATATTATTAGCTTATAGCTACTTATTAGATTGCTTGTTATTGATTTGAAATGATGAAAGAGAGATACTTGTAAAACATTAATTTCATGACAATGTGTTAAATATATGGCTAAGGTTCGGGTCGGTCCGGCTAATAGTTTACCACCAGATTCCCATTGTGATTCAAATGAACAATTTTTTTAAAATTATGTGGTACATGGTTGTGGTTTGTACTAAGGCATTAATAAATATCTAGTTTTTTATAGATTTAGAACCTGTGTGAAGATCAAACATGAAAAAAATTAGCATAACTATTTATTCCGAATTGGTATCTAACTATTAAGGCTTGCAACAAATGCTTGCAATTGAAATTTAAGCAAAATATCTGCAATTGATAGTATATTTTTATTTAGGCCTTAAACGTAACATTTCCAGTAATTTTTGAAATTTTTTTAATCGTTCTCGAAAGAATACCTAAGCGCTTGCAGCTCAAGATTTAATATAGATATCTAAAATCTGAAACCACAACAAAATGGAGGACTTCCTCCTCTTTAACTAGCCCTGTCCCATTGAGGAATATCGTTGCCATAATCTCTAAATTTGCGCTTGACTCGCCTCAATGGGGTTGAGAGGTATAGCTGCATAAAAAGGAAACAGTTAAGCTTCGGTTTTGCTTCCATGTCCTCTAAAATTTAGAATTACATGGACGATAGGTATGAAAAGTATTTAAATAGTATTTGAAAAATCGGAATTTTCAATTGCGTCAGTCAAATCAATATGCCTTAGTAAAAATTTTCAACACTACGTTCGAGTACATTCACCAATAGATGTGTCCATGACTCATTATTTCCAATTTCTAAAAAGCGTGAAAAAAATCCATTAAAAATGTGGAAAAACTGTTTTTTATTTCGTAAAAAATATTTCAAGAGCACGTAACTCTGAAGTACAAGCCCTGAAGTAGTAGTAATGTGTAAAATATGCTATCAAAAATCCCAACAAAAGAGGTTTTCATCTGTACACAACTCAAGTTTCTTGAAAAATGATTTCTTGCAAAAAGTAGTTTTCAGTGGGGAATCTTGTGCAAAGATTCTGCTTCTTGCAGCATTTCTCTGATAATTTTCACAGTATTTTTATGTAAAATTTGCACGTAAAAATATATATTTTCAGAAAGATATGCAATACATTTCTTAATATGAAAATCAAAAGTCTTGTTTTTGCAAATCATATTATTTTATACTTAAATTTTGGGAAAAATTCTGTTTTTTTTGCATTTGCTGAAATAACTAAAAATTTCAATTCGCGGCCAATAGCTTTTACTTGGTTAAAAAGAAATAGTAGAAACATATTCATTTATTGTAAGCGTTGAGCCCAGAAAACTGATTATTACAAACTGCAAATAAAACTATTACTATGCTTAATGATAAAACTACTAAACAATTTTTTCTTTGCATTAAGAAATAGACAAAATTGAAATTTTAGATGCCGAAAATATTCCTTTTCATTTATTCTTAAATATTATTTTTTTCAATTTGAGTTAAATTTTATATAATATGACGACTTCAATATATATATTGTAGCAAAACTAATGTTAAAATCGAAATAATCCAACAAGCAAAACCCAGGAAACACTAGCTATTTTAGATTCGACTTGGTTTATTCTCTACTCTCAAACTGCACAGCATATCGCCAAAGCTATATCCAGTATCAAAGGAACATATTTCCATGAAGAACTGCAGAAGTAAGCTTTGTATCTCAAAATGTTAATTTCTACTGACTTTTCAACATTTATGCTGTTATCTCTCAACTCAGCAGAAATAAAATATTATTATTGAACAACCAATTGGCGTAATGGTAGCATTACTGTCTCCTAATTTATCTCATCCTCTACTTGCTTGAGTGCCACTGAAACATCTTTAATTTGTTTGACACTTTCTATCAGCGATCAAGAAATCAGTTTTCTGATGATTGTTGGAAAGAAAAATGTTGCAGCTGAAGAGAAGCTTTTTGTACTCAATAACATGCGAATTCAAAATCCCAATAAATTATTATTCCCTACTTATGAAAAACGATTTTTTGGTTAGAATTACTAAGTATTCATGACTGGTTTTCTGTGCTGCCTTTGCAAAGTTTCATATGGAAGATAGAAAAATACAAGTAATTGACTAACGCTTTCCTGAAAATCCTTTAAAAATATTTGTAAGTCTCACAGAAAAAGAATTTTTAGACATGCACCTTTTAATGTGAAAAAAGTGAAAACACACGTCCTGATGCAAACTCACATGAGATATTTTGCTAAGATTGAAGATATAATAAACTTCTTTGTGGAAGAAGATTCATTTAGTAAACTACACACACAGCTAAAAAAGTTTATTGAAATATGAACAAAACACTAAGCCACACCTTTCTTTGGCTAAGCTGAAAATGATCAAAAATACCTGTAAGCTAGATAATAATAACTAAAATAGATGAAAACTGATTAAGCTTAAAGTTTTGTGGTATTTATTATGGCAAAAAGAGTTGCAAAAATGCTTGAATTTAAGTACAAACGAGTATAAAAAATACTAAGTATTCTAATTTAATCAAATTATTGTTTCTGACTTTAAATTTGGAAATAAATATATTTGAAAACCAATTAATAATAATAATATATAATAATAACAATACTAATAAAATTTATAATTTTTTTGTAACCAATCAAATACAGGTGTTGCTCTAAGCAAATAAAAAAGCTGGAAAGTTGATTAAGTTTTTTCTAAAGTAAAACCTTTCGAAATTGTCTTGAGTAATTGCAAGAAGTTCATTCTACCAGAACTAGATGAAAATTTTTGGAAGTGATTTTACAGGTTTTTCAGTATCCATGATCTGCTTGAAGATGCTTCATTTTCTTGTTTTAGCATTTCAGATATGCAAAGCATTCTAATTTCCATTTGTACTTAGGTACATTATCACCGCTTTTGCTTTCTAGAAAGTATCCCTGCTGAATCTTCAGCTCAAAAACAACTGCTACAAACATAACTAGGGATCGGGGATCGGGATAGCTTATTTGAAAATCTAATTCAAATGTCCTACCAAATACTGATGTAGTTCTAAGTAAAAAGTAGATCTTTACTTAATCTGAAACATTAAATTTTCTTCTTTGTCCTTAATTTACTAATAAATGAAAGACCATTATCATAAAAGAATAATTATATTTTGAATTTTAATAAATGCCAATTGAATATTGGAAAAGGATGAAACAACTATTGCCTATAAATATTTCTTGCATAACAAAAATTGTGTTGGATATTTTGGCTGCTATTGCAAACATAAATTTGTAAATGTGCACTGAAATTCAAAATCAGATAGTTATTTTGATATTACCAAATTCATTTGTGTTTTATTAACAAAAGATTGTACATTTTCGAGTAGTACTGCCGAAAAAAATATCTGTTATGCCTACCATAATTTAGTTAAAGATAACAAGAAATTTGATGCGAACTTTATCGATATATTGCAGGTGAGCATGTTTTCTTTTCAGAATTAAACTATCGCTACTTTTCAAAGTTTCTTATATTTTTTTGCATTGTAGAGCAATTGCAATTAGAATTCTTTAAAAACGTATTTATTAACTTCTTTCCCACGAAACAGTGACGGTAGGAGGAGGTGACGTAGCTACCTGTTCTGCCCCAATTAAACTCAATCTTTCAAAAAAATTAAATCAATGTTACAATTTTAACAGTAAATTCCTCTTAGTTATTTGATATGCTGGGTAATAAATGTTTTTAGAGTCTGTCCCTTTTCGTACCCAGATTTAATGATATTATGATCCTTCAAGGTCTTCCCCCAGGAATTTAGAATTGCAAAAGTTTTGCACTAAGATATCATTAATGTTATCAATTTTATGAACCAATGAAATATTCTAACTTTTACAATGTTTGAAATCATATGGATTTGATATATATTTGATTTGACATCCTTTGTTTATTTTAAGGAGTCAGTCTAACTTAGCATGAAATAATGTTTTAGTGTACGTTATAACGGAATAAAACATACCATGTGGCGAATGACCATCATATGAATAACCACACCTCCCAACACTCGCTGCTTATGATTTGGGCCAATATTTTTAGTTTTGCTGGCTTCATGGTTTTCAAACACAGACCTTTTGTTTAAAACATGTATTTATAATGATATCACAATTTAGATGGGTTTCTAACAATGATATGATTGTTGATTTAAGGAATTTTTTAATTGTTCTTCCGTAAGTGCCTCAGGATTACAGTATTTTTAATTCACTCGCGTATTTAGTATTCGAATTTCTAGCTTATTAGAAATAAAGAAATTCTATTGGTTCAATGTATACAAATGAATTTCTAAGTAAAATATAGAAACTCCAGTTTTGAATTGCATGTGCTGCTATGGGTTTGCTGATAACCTTCGTTTTATTTTTATTAGTTCAAAACAATATAACTGCAGATTACTGCGAGAAAAATAGGACTGCATATTTTGAAACAATGCAAAGATGTAAAGATTCCTGCTTGAAATCTGAAGCTTGCAATTATGCTATCTGGAATAAGCTGACCTTGAAATGCGCGAAATTTCGAACAAACCCCAAAAAGTACAATAACATAAATTCTATGTTGCGTTCAATAAACGTACCCAAAGTAATGACGATATATTTCATACGAAGTGATGCATTTTTATCAAGATCGGAACCAATTGAATCACTTGAGTTGACCATATATACTGAAGGTAAGATATCATTTTGTAGTTATGAAATTAATAGAAATTTATATTTTGAAGCATATGCAATGGTGCAATCATTCACATTGGATGTTTGTGAAGAAATTGAAGAACATTCCGATATTGTTGACATTCAATTGAATCCTAAAGTTTCTATCTTGCAAATAGCGATTGAATTTATTTTTCTAGAATATGCGGAATGTTGTAATTTTGTAAAATTCTCTAAAACATTTGGTTCTGAAGAACTGACTGCCATAAAAAGTGGATTAATACTACCTAATCTTCTGACGTTAATAAAACCAGAATATACCGAAGTATTTGTTTTTGGACGTACCACGTTTTGCAAATTTGATGCATGGTCTACAACTGCAAACTGTCTTTTCAAGATTGAGGATATTTCACTTGTTGAAATTCGTGCTGTTCAAAGTTTTCCTGCAATAACATTAACTGAATTAAGTAGGAAAAGAAGCCTCACTATTTGTAATTTTGCAAAGTGTACCAACGAATATTCAAACGTGCAGTACTTTGTCTATCGAAGTCTGATCAAAAGTGATATCATTTTTTAGAAAAAATGTGTACATTTTTATGAAATCTAATTGCTAATAATGGTTAAATATATAAACACAATGTCTTAAATTTTGAGCATCTTGCAAATATAATGTAGTGTTAATATAATTGGCATTTTTTCAAGAAATCTATTTGTCCACGTTTACGTTTTTCAAAAATTTTACTACAATATTAATTCATAGTTTATGCATACGTTAATACACTGCTGCAGCAACTTTGAAACTTTTCTAGGTTAATTTTCTGCGCTATTTCGGAAAATGATATTTACTGTTCATTTGCAAGTCATTTTATTGCGAAACGATATAATTATATATACAATTTTAATGTTTCAGTTTGCAGACATCCATTATCATTAAAATTCATGACAGTAATTAATGAAAAAAATATTGTAAACATACTTACATAGTAAATCCAAAATAAATGAGGGGGATCTATGTTTGAACACCCATTTTCATTTGACTAATGTCTATGATTACTAGTAGAAGTGTTAGTTTCTTACTAAATAACACCCAAAGCTACTGATTGCCATGCATCCTCTCCATAAACACTACTATAACACATCATTATTTCATTTTTGCCATTTTACTATATATATATATATATATATACATATATATTCGCCGTTTGTAATTTATACAGAATTTATATTCGTCATTTATAATCATTTTCATATATACGCCGTTTGTAACAATATTCGTCGTTTGTAACCAAAAATTTTTTTTATATTAATGAAGTTGCAAATTTAACAGTTTCTTAATCATATGCATTACACTAGTGCCTATTCCATTTATTAGAGCCAATGCCTTCCATAGTTGATTAATTTCTTGGCTACAGCAAACTCGAAAGTCTTGAACTTCAATAACCATATAATATTGTTAAGTACATAGTAATCAAAGGTATTATACCATATCCTATAAATCTTTAAAGAAATTTAGTAGATGTAGTTTTTAATTTGGAAGCTAATGAACTAGGTTCGAAGTCGATCCAAGCATTATTCACTGAGATATTAACGATTATTCCCCAAAATATAGGATCNTTTTTGCCATTTTACTATATATATATATATATATATATATATATATTAGCTTACATGAGCTATGAATTTACAAATCAGATCGACGACATTTGCCAGAATGACATGTTTAAGGTGACGACTTAAAGATTTATTTTAACTGAATGTTTTTCATATATCATTAGTTCGAACCCTATTTCATTGGTCGAACCTCAAAAAAATTTAGCATAAAATAGTTTTAACCTATGAATTCTTCAAGCACATGTTCATTGGCACATGCAATGTAAAGAAGAATCAATTAAATATTTTTAATGAATCCGCAAACTTCATACGGAATAAACAAGGTTTCAACATGTCATCTCCTGCCGTTTTCATTAACTCATTTATTTGTTTAAAAAACGAACCAAGTCCTTCAACAGCGGCATCCAGCACATTATCACCCTTACCAAATGCGACCATTGCATGCAACACATATCGTGAAAATCGGCTAAATGTGTAATTTGCACAGTTTCTCGAAGATCAGCAAGTTTAAAGGAAAGCTTGCAGTTGAAATCTTTCGCAATTCGTTCAAATGTTGCAAAGTAGAAGGATATCAATTCATACATGTGATTGGAAAGAACGTTTTCAGAAGCCGAGGTCCAAAAGAAGTGCATTAAATCCGCGGCAGGATTAGTATATTTAATCCCTTGAAGATCGACAAACTTTGCTTTAATGTCTCCGTTTTCGTTTGTTTTGAATAATATGTTATTATTCCAGAGATCACCATGGTAAACTACATTAAATGCTTCATGTATTGAATAGAAATTATGGACGGAGTCCGATGAAGAGCTATTTTCATATACTCTTGAATTCGTTCGCACGTTTCCTTTTCATTTGGAAATTTTGCTTTTAGAACACTAAAAAAGTATCAACTGTATTAACGACCTGATCAAATTGAACTCGTGTACATCCTTTTAAATAGACGAACCTTTCAAAAATTTTTTCTTTGTTCTCAAAGCTCTCAATGAACGCATAACCAAGAGTGTGAAACACTGCAAGTTCTTCAATTACACACTTACTTTGATCATAATTCATTTAAACAAAGATGGCAAAATGTCAAATCCTTGGATTTCCATTTTTCAGAGACATATCAGTGATTTTGCACTTTGCTTTGGCAATGATTTGAAGGACTTCATCTGTTAAAAACGCAGCCATTACTTAAGAATATTGTTTACAAATCAAAACTATATTTACAATTGAATAAGTGTTGACACAATTTACAGCTATTCCGAATACTTTGAATTGTTTCAATTAGCTTCTAAAATGGCCGTTTTGTTGATATTTTATTGGATTTCTCAACTTTCTATTATATGCTTTAATGGCATTCAAATCTAATGTTCCTGGCTAGATAAATATTTTTGCTTATCATAAGTTTAATGCAAATATGACACAGCTGATATTGCAGATTACAACACACCTTAATATTCGTTAAAGTACAGAGGTCATATTGTAATAGTAATCTATTGATTTGAATCAGTCTATCCATCAAAGGTTTCAATAAAGTAGCTACAAGCAATCTCAATTTAGTAGAATATATAATTGTTTGCACATTCCATGCTGAATAAGTTCCTCCAAAATCATTCTTTGCCACGATTACTCATGAATTTTCAGAATATTGAAATTCTGAGTCTTATAAGTCTATGTAAAACCATAAATGTTTTTATATCGCTCTCGTTGATAGGGTAGAATTATATTGAATCTATGAATATTGGCGAGTGTCATTGAATTTTAGCAGCCGACAAATTGAAATTTTTTGTTGCCGTAGGTATACATTTGTGTAAAAGAAGATAACTTTTCTAGTAAAATAATATTTTACAAAAATGCAGTATTTGCAATGGCTATTAACTGAGGTGCATGACCACTATGGGTCGGAATCGAAATTTAGTCAAAAAATTGAACATTTTAAAAATAAGCATTTCGCGAACCGGAAAAGCACGAGGAATACTAATTTGAACTCAGAAAAATCGCACAATTTTTACTTTTTGGAAAATTAGAAAAATTCGAAATGGCGGATATTTTGGTTCTCGATTTCGATAGCACGACATTTGGAGTAACTATGACATGGTAGGAATGTTATTAATCTCATAATACGCATATGGAATAACTATGACATGGTAGGAATGTACGGAACTCTGCTAATTCACATATGAGTGGTATTATGAGTGATATTATTACTAAGATTGATAAATTTGTTAAATAGTTCTTTATTTGGTTTATTAGTCAATATTTCATATGATAAATAAATATCTATTTTATTTAAATTAATTACTAAATGTAGTTTTATAAAAGAGAACCCCAATGTCCTACGAGTAAAACAGAAATATTCCGTATTGTAACTCTAGATTCGTATAAAATCGAATGTTTAAATGATCTGCAATTACAAAAAGATACTAATTAAATCATAAAAAGAAAACATTGCTACAGGGCGCTATTAATTTATCTACACAAATATACAATTGTAATGCTCATATCACTAAAATTGACTTCCCAATAACTTTCAGAGGTTACACGACCACAGTATTACTCAATCACTGTAGATGTAATCAAGGTCGATGACACAAGAGTGATTTTGAAAAGCAACTTTAAATACTTATCATATTCAAGGGAAATGGATAATCTCGGCAAGTTAATATGTGTAGATTTTTATTCTGTCATTCTTATGCCTTTTTGTTTTAAAAAATAGAACAATAATTACTCATTTTTAATGGCCTCATTTTATTTTAATGTAGTTTTCAAAAAATGTTTCCAAAAAGCACAGAGATTTGTAAGATAATTAATTTTTTACTTGGTTTCCTAAAGTTACTTGCTACATTAGAAGTTGGCTTTTTGGTCCGTGTTGAAGCATTTTTGGCCTCATTTTTGTTTATATTGTTGGAAATCGCCAAGTAGTTATCTCAGTAGGCCTTGGTTGACTTCAGATATCAAGCACACTCATTACACCACATTTCGCTGTTGCTGTCTTCAATCTTCTTTAGATATTTATCTATAAAGAATTATATATATATATATATATATATATATATTGAATGAAATAAATGCCATATGTTCTTGATTGTTAGCTTCAAGTTCAAATCCCTCATATTAGTTACCTCCTTTAAACCCCCTCCCTGATCCCGCCCCCTCCCCAACTCCCAACTCGGTAATATTAGCAATAGTCAAGGTCAATTCATGCAAATATGAAAAGCATCTGTCATCTCAATATAATAAATTCATACAAGAAATGAATGCGAGAATTGTTATTTTCTTATGCCTTTCTGATTTAATGGCGGTATAGAAAACAGATGCTGTGAAAGACTGTGAATTGACTCAACCCTGTTAAAATATAAATAAAATTTATTTTATTAAACAAAATAAAAACGAACTGATCATATGCAAAGGTGTAGTTTTCAACAAACCCTTTTAAGTTAATATATAGCAAATTGATTGAAACCTTATTAATAAACTTGCAGTGATGATCACTTGTGTTACTTAGGACTAGAATATCTGAAGATTTCATGCCCTTTAAATAACTGCCCAAGTAACATTTAACGCTGATTTTGGGCTCTAATATCGCTCTTTTATGATTGTAAAAAGCGCGATTTTGGTACTTTTTTAATGCTTATTAAGCGCGTTAAAATAAATGTTAATAAATAACATCAAGGACAATAGTAATAGTAACTAACCTTTATAGCATCAAACAGACTTCAGCTCAATAGTTTACTAAAAATAAATATGAATACTTACCTTTCGCATAGCTATTCTAAAATATAATGTATATAGAGATCATTAACTAAAAACTACAAGACAAAGGTAAAAAATTTACCTCTTACTATATTGTAGCAACTAAAGATTCAAACAGACAAAATAAATTAATTCCACCGTTTCAATTTTCCGGATCTCCTGAATTTCTAAAATACAAATAGAGTTACATATGGTTAGAAACGTTGAATATATGATAATATTAACACTTCACACCTTTATTTAAATTGAGGGGTATTTTTTAGCATTTTTTTAATATATTCATCAACTCGAGATTCTGTTAGCGATAGATAAAGATGACAGTTAGCTTCTAAAATGATAATTCAATTAATTTATGTGTCAGTAGACTTACTTCTTATTAAAAACAGTATAAACGGGTATACGGAAAAAATTCCATGCTTTTGACCCTTTTCCCTCCAGTTAAGTTAAAAATATTTTTCGAGTCTTCTCGGGCATTGTTGTGCCTCCACCTTCATTAGCTGATTTTTCTAAATAATAAATTCATTATATCTTCAATTAATTGAAAATTATTATAAATTGTTAAATAGAAATATTACCATGCTATTTAACATGATAAAATTCTCTAGGCTTTTGTTAATCTTTGCTAAATCATCCAGTTCTGCACCTGATACAAGAACTAAATCAGCATTGGATTTGTCCATTCCTAACTGCTGACGAATCTGTTTTAACTCTCTCTCATGGAAAAGATGCACTGTCTGTTAGAAAAATTCACCCGCATCCGCGTCCATCTTTGCGTTCAACATATTTTTAATTTCACTAAAATTAATCAATATATACTTGCAATTTAAATTAAATTCATATACAAATAAAATTATAACCAATATTCACATTGAATTTAAATACTGAAAAAATCCTTTCGAAAGATGAATAACTCTAATATATACGTCTTAGCAAAATTTGCCATCTAACATGAGCATAAATTGTTTACCTTAGAGAAGAAAACAGTTGCGTTTGAAATTGAGTTTGTGGAGTAGTTGAGCTAAGAACTTCATTTACTAGAAACTCAGAGCCTAATCTAAACGAAAAAAATAGAAAATCCTGCACATAAAGTTTAAGTGCACTTGTTATATAGCTCCTCTTACTGTAAATATTAATAACAAATTTCACCAAAATAAAGTAGAACATTGAATTTTTTGTTTATATCGGATTTAGTCCAGGTAGTTCCTGTAAACTTTTTTAGCTTGTTTACTGAATACGGGATCTAAATATTAAATATCACTCATATTAATAAATAATGTAAATTTACAACCCTTTATTTAAGAAAATTTCTTATAGAGCTGTTTTGTGCTCGCATAGGTCCAAGTAACTACTATTTGGAGGCCTTGATCGTCGTGTAGGCAGGTCCATTTCCGAAAGATCGCTGTTACCTTCTAGGCATCGAGACATTTTACGAAGAGCATTTGATTCATCAGGTATAATTGAACTAGATAAATATTCCAATGAAATTAAAATACTAGCAAAACCATGAACACTTACGGCATAGCAATTCCATTGGCTCCTATCTGGATCCACTAGCTTGAAACGATATGTTCTCATCATAGCTGCTCGTGGATAAAATGCAAATTCGTGGTTTTCAGTCAACCATTTTCTTGGTATATATTCGATTGCCCCTCCTGCGAATTCCACTGCTGCAAAGATTTTTTCTAAAATTTGAAAAAACCTTAAGTACAATACAAAATGAAATTTTCTTAAACATTAATTGCATGAAAAACAAATTGTATCAATGACTTCATGAAATGGTCAGATTTGACCAATTTTGAAAAATTGTGCAAAATGATATAAAAGCATTAGAAATCAAAATAAGTTTGTTTTCTATTAATGTGCCAATTACAAATGCATACGCACATTTTTCACGCTTACAAATTCTAGTTTCTATATTTTCACCTTTTGCAAACACCACAAGTTATATGACCTTACTTTTGCATTGAATTGTTCCAAATAAACCACGTTCTCTAAAATTGGTGTAGATTGCAGATTACTTTGCAAAATACCTACCTCCTTTCTATGGTTGCATCGAGATGCATTTTCTAGGACATGCGTTTGTCCGGGCTGTGCCGCCAAATGAACTATAAAGATTTTAAAAATTGTCGCATTTTTTTAATGAAATCCATTGCACTAATACAAGCAATGAAATAAACATGTTCCTAAATACAGCAACTGGCCAACATTTTGAAGCAACGTTGGTGTTGTTAAATTGATTAATTTCTTCCACAAAACTGCTATCTTCTTCAAAAAAAACCTTAAGCTGGAAAATTAGAAATCCTTTGACTACAGAATTCACTCTTGCTGTACCTTACCAACCACTGCTGATTTTTTTCCTTTAAATAGGGTAAGTCTGAAGACTTAGAAAGTTATCATAAGTAATGTTATGTCCCTTTCCAACAATATTTAAGGCAAAAGATTTATAACATTTTCAACAAGTTGATACGTTCTCAATTTTTTTCTTGTTTGGTAAACTTCTCCTCATATAGACGAAGGATGTGAATGTTTCAAAGGAAGCCAGTGTAAATTGACTTCCATCTCTCCTAAACTCCTACCACAATTGTTTATATTGTCACAAATACGTTGCAAAACATCCCCAGAAATGGTTTATTTCCATTTCCAAACATCCAAATTCAGAATAAATATCTGCAAATATATCTTGACTGTTGTATGTTCAACAATAACCTCCTAAAATTTAGTGGGTCATGCTGAAACATACATGCAGATAAAGAATGAAATAAAATATTAACATATTGCAAAATAGTAATTATTATCAATAAGTGGAATAATGCGCAAGAATGTTCCAATATTTAACCATAATTACGTTGAAAATGCATTTAAATCAATGAATGTAGGATATTATTCTCTATGTAGGTCTATAGCTCTAAAATTCACAAAGCAAATTGCAGTAAAGTTCTATAATGTTTAACAATGCTAATAACTCTGATTGTGTGACTGCTAAAATGTTAATAATAAAAATAGTGTGCATTACGATGTGTCTGGAGTAGTGTCTGGTAGGACGTGTGTTGCTCCTCAGATTTTGATTACAGATTTTAGAATAGTCTCAATTCAGAGTACGACAACAAATTCTTATTATACACCATCAAGGAAAATCTATCTCTAAATCTGCTATATCTAAAGAATTGGAGTGCTCCAAGACAACATACTAGGCAGAAAAGATTTATATATGCTAGTTCAATAGAAGCAAGAGGAGGGAGAAAATGTAAAAAGAAAGTTCTGTGAGGTATTATCAACAGTTGCTTCAAGCATAGCTGTCTGGCAGGCAGAGGTAAGCCACAATGAAGGGTTAGGGTATGTTATACATATTTAATACATTAAATAACTATCATTGGGCTTCATGAGACGTTTATTTTTCAAAGATTGAAATATGTCTAATATTTTCCATTCATTAATAAATATTGCTTTTTGTAACTATGATCAATATAGAGATAAAATACGAAATTTAAAATTTGACCAAGCAATAATTTGTTTTTAGTAGCAAAATATGTCAAAAAATTTCAAATTAATCATTTTGCAGTAGTTATCAATTAAAAAAGGACAATTTGTAAGATAATTGTAAAGTAATATATGGGGTTTGAATTTCAATAAGCATATCAAAATGAGGATTTACACTTCCAAATCGTAAATATACCCCCTCCCCCTAAAAACTGTTGTACATTGATGCAAATTATTTATATGGTTGTGCAACAAAACAAGATCTTAATTGTAAGGATTTTAAATTTTTGAAAGTTTTGAAGTGATTGAAAAAAAATTATGGCAACTGATGACAATTTGATTCTTTATAAATTTGATTGTACCATTCTGTAAATTTAATCATAAAACAAATGACCTTAAACATTCAAACTTTTGTCCAGCATCAAAGCTCATTTGTGTTTAATATGAACAAATATATTTTTGTCATTATAAGATTTTGGTTGTTTTACGTTGTATGGAACCTTCTAAAGTGCATAAAATAATTTCATTTAAACAAAAGTAAGAAATGGAAGAACATATTGATTGTTGCACCAATAAGAGATTTTAAAATTTTTTTGTAAACTTTGAACTTATTTAAAATCTTATAAAATTCTAGTAATGCTTATAATATTTTTCTTTTTGAAAATATCAAGGTTGCAAAATCATCGTTCAAAAAAATCCAAATTGAATTTAAGATTCAGATTTCAGTGATTTTCCTGAATATCTTTACTACCAAACATAACTAATGATTGGTGAATCAAAATGTGTTTTATTTAGATTAGACAGTTTACACTAAGCGGTGGATTTTTTGTGAAATTTATATTACTACCAAGGGATTCACCAAAATCAGCAATTTGTAAGATTATACTTATGTCATGATCCTATGCATTATCCGCATTGCCAGAATATGGTGATGCTTCAAAAAGGACTTTCAAAAAATTCAGATATTACTAACTGCTTTGGGGGGGGGCAATTTTCATGGTGTTGGTAGCAGTTTCACTAAATCTGTTTCATCACATTTATAGATGAGGGTAGAAAATTAGAGAGCCCAGTTTTTCCAGAACATGTTCCAAAGAAATCAACTTCAGTTGAAAGCTTGAGCACTGGCCACAGAGATGTTCTCAGGAATACGAAAAGCAAGCGCCTGACTTCCTTTTTAATCAAAATCAACAAGCCAACCTTTTCCACTCTCATGATTGTCACAGGTTTGAAACATCCGCAAAGCTGATTTTTCATCAGTATATTTGAATGCCAATTGTGGACAGATAAAGGAATGAGTAGTTAAGATGGACACAAGGAGGCTACATTGGGACACCCTGAAGTTCTCGTAACACCCCATTACTATTTGCCATGTGGAAATGAAGTGATTCTATTGGACGCCATCTAGTGACGAAATATTTTTGACAAAACTAAAATGAGCAAATTAATTTTTTAGACAATTTGTTCAGACCAAAGTGTGAATTCTTGATTTTTAGAATTTAGGCAAACTGATATTTTTGATGAAAAATTTCACTTAGGGTGTGTTTGTTGTAAAAATGTTTAAACATGCAACACCATGTCTTAAGGAAACCAATTCATAGATCCAAAACACAAATATAATGCGTTATTTGCATTAGAGCGTGTTTCCAAGTGTGTTAATATTGATCAAAACAAATATGCAAGAGGTGGAAAACAACAATTTCTTTAGCAATTACATGTAAATTGTAAAAGCATACATTACCACAATGGCTTTGAGTGGTGAAGTTCAGCATTGTACAATCTTCAAGTTTCCATCTTCATTCTAAAATATGACGGCACTTCCACATTCACCCAGGAGGTGGCCGACAGAAATGCGTTAAGCCATTTATTTAATGTGGCTGGCTTTCCCCAGGAGGCCTATTGTTACCACAGACCTAAAC
>CABFPE010000155.1:490743-517248 GCA_900660155.1 Hofstenia miamia | reverse complement strand
TGTCGGTATATTGGAATTAATTGTGTTGAGATCAACTGCATCTAGTAAATAATTTAATTTATCTTTTTCAGCATTCTTCAGATAGTTGATATTCCAGTCGCCCATTACTATTAATGGCTTGTTTCCTTTTAGAGAACATTTTAATTCGTTTTCAATTTCTGTAATAAATTCGTTAATCTGATTTTTACTGGGACAGTAAGAGATATTAATTAGTTGATGAATGTTTTTTTTCATGTTTTTTTGCGGAATGCATATTTCGATACACAGACTCTAAAAATTTCTCAAAAATCTTAAGTCGGGTCGATCTCTGGGCTTAAAGTGTTTTGGAATTAACAACATCACTCCACCTCCTTTAGATTTATTAGCAAGATTTAGATCCCTGTCACAACGAAATAATTCATAGCAATTAGGTTTCCAAGTGATGTCCGAGTCTATGTCAGTTAGCCAGGTTTCAGAGATCCCTAAGATTGAGTTTTTCCCAATTTGGTGTACTAGTTCATTGTATGAAGATAGTTTATTAGTAAGATTTTGGATGTTGAGATGAACATATTTAATTGAAGCAGTAGATAAACTCATCATGCTACAACAATCGCTGTATGTGTAAATATGAGTAAAATATGAGTAGGTTGTTGGCAAGCAATTTATGAACCATAAATATTTCCAGGCCTGTATTTACAGTCGTGAATTACAAAGGAATTAATGAACTGTCCCAATGTCAACATTAATTGAGAGGCTATCATGAATTGGTGGACATAAATGAGAAATGGCAAATCAGCATAAATTACGTAATGACAGCAGAAGAAAGTAGCAAATAACAGATTTATATGGAAATTGATTATGGGTGCTGTAACATTTAATTAAATTAAATTCATTCTGCCTGATGAGATTTATGCTTGTCAAATATTGATAATGTCAAAGCAGTTTAGAGAAATTGGAAAACGCCCAAACGTGTGATAATATCCGGGAACCAGCTTAATTCTTTCAATTTCGATTATCAAGCACGACCATTGAGACTGTCCGCATCGTGGGAGTTAGATCTCAATAAACAATGCACTAGTAAAAATAAATTTCTGAAAAGTGATACACCATTTATATGACAATGTTTATTTTTATACTCTAGGATCACTTTTTGATGTGAGGAACGCCTATTGCTTCAATTAAAGTCAATAAAACTAAAATAGGACAAAATCAAGACTTTTAATAGAAAATTGTACATTTTTACTAGATATTTCTGCATTCTAATTTTAATGAGACAAAGAATGGAAATCTTTTACAATGAAGAATATGATTAATATTTTCTTCTTTAATTAATATGAAATAGAAATTCAAGTTGAAAATTCGGGTGAGAGCTGTCAAAATAACTGCCGCCCTTAAAAAAATATATATACATATCATAAATATGGCTATGCCAAAAAGCACAGTAAACTTCAATTTTCATCCTACAGAAAAGTAATGTCTCTCTAATATATTTCAGGAGATTTTTTGTCAGATATGCATTAAAATCATAATAAACGCAATGAAGGGCAGATTTCTTATAAATTTAACACAAAAATATCAGGTTTTTATATTGAAAGTGAATGTGAGGAGAAGAAATAGTGGTTATCCAGTGAAGGAGACAGAGCTATCAAGATTTGACCAACACAGTATGCAGAATTAAAGAATTAAACAAATTAAAAGAAACCGTACAAAACCGAAATGTTATACTGTATAACAAGATTTGAACGTTCATTTTTGATATTGAAATGCGTTAGCTCTGTGTTAGTTCTAAGGCATCACTATTCACATTTTTATAAGCAATGTTCTTGTATTTAGAGAAGCGGAAATTAGAATACATAATGACGGAGCCAAATGCGCAACACAAAATGAATAATTAATGATTAAAATTAAAGACGTTTTATGCAAAATGTATGCATTTAAACTAAATTAAGAAAATGATTTTAAACACGTGCTGATATGATAATGTGGAAATTTGAAATGACGGAAATATGCGCAGACGCTTAAACCAATATTTTGTGAATTAATTTCAAATGGTCACAAGATGACTAGATATAAATTTATCAAAATGACATTATTTACGGAGAATGGAGATAATTCCCGGCTAAAAATGTATCAGCACGCAAATTACGAAATATTGATTTAAAGAAAGTCGATTAAATTTATCAAATGAGTTGGAAAAAATTCGCCGATTTCACAGACGATAAGAATTGAACATAATTAGCGCTTCATTAGGAAGTATTAAAATATATATATAAAGTAATCGAGGAGACAAACGCAATAACCACGAGTCTTCAGAAATCCACTTGTAAAGTGCGAGCTTAAAGCAGTGCTACGCAATTTACGATTACAAAGATATTCAGGCACAGAGGTGTATGTAGAATTGTTGGCAGGGACATCTGTTGTGTTCAAGTTGAGTCCTGAGGAAACTGCCAAAGTATTGGAAAATATACCTTAAATTATTCCCCACCACCTTAGTTTTTTATTAGCTTCACTTTTTCAAATAATATTGCATTTGTCTAACAGAATATGCATTTATACATCATACTGTAAGATCAGTTATCGATCGCAATTTACGATGCATTATGNCCATTTTTCAATTTTCACATACTGGTCATTTAAGGCTGCACTAAGATTCGATTGAACTTAAATTAATTTATCAGTACTTAATCTGATCGTAATATAATGTAGCCTAATATAAACATCAAGGTTAACCTGGGTCGGCCTTGAGCGATGACTTACAATATGAGCCCATTTGCAACTCTATTGCAATACATGCTTAATTTGCATTGCTTACGGCTCATGTAATGTTCCATTTATTCATTTTTTGGAAAAATGCTAAAAATTATTTCGTAAGCAAACAGCCATTTATTAATTCTTGCATTTCATAATTTTATTCTATCGCAGACGCGGGAGATTATCGTTAATCACTCCAGTTAATTCGCATCATACTGATATTAAATTTGTTTATAAATTAAAATTTGAACACTTATTGATTGCAGCAATAAACTGTCTAGTATTTGAAAAGGAAGATAAGAATTTCCTAAATATAGATTTATATGAAGATATATTTAATATTTAATTAGCTAATAATCAATACCAAAATTTCAACCCAACTCCCTAGGCAACATCTAGTTATCAAATGACCATAAAATTTCTAAATTGTCGAAGAGGCGACAGTTCATCTGTCCAAAATATTCTATAAAATTTACGTGTTGTTCGCGTGAATATTTGTTCAAAATTTCTAATTAAAAACTTCAGTTTTCATTACACATTACTAAATGAATTAGAACTTAAGTTAGAAATGCATATTTTCAGTCACTTCTCACTTTAACTTAAGTTGAAATAGAATAGCTAATGAATTGCTAATTAAAAAATAAAGGGTTTGAGACGCAAGTATACTATAATAATTTTAACAAATGTGTATTTTGCTAGCAATTGTATGATGTGAACGAATTGCATTTGTAGTTTTAAATATATCACATGTTGTGCTTTTTTGAAAATTTCTTTAGTGATTTTTAATACAAAGATTAAGTTAGAGCACCCTTGTAATTAATTGAAACAGATTAATACAAGCAAAAACAACTTCACTCTAAGGATTCGAATATTCCCATTTTTAGAAAAAGTGACTCTACAGTACACAAGAAACTATTTTAGTAGAAAGACTACATGCTTTAGTGAAAATATATTAACAGCATTTGACTTAAGTCACGAATCCCAAATCACTAGTTTACCTTAAACTGCCAACGAATGTTTTTAAGCTTTTTATGGCTTCCTGAATAGAAAGAATTCAAAATATTTTTTAAAAAAAATCTGAATTTTAAATGATAAATAGAGATTCTTCTCAAATATTTGATACAAAGCAATGCATTTTTAGAAAAAACTTTCACCATTACGTCAAGCACTAATAGATGTGTCCATACTTCAGGATCTCAAAATGTCATAATAGGGGTGGAGAAAATTACAAATAGTTTGTTCTTTATAAAGAACTAAGGTAATTTAAGGTCGATATAGTTTCTACACAATAAAACAAAGCGCAGTATCTATCACTGTAAATTTTGGCAATGCAGGAATTATATTAAGAAATAAGGACACATATTGCAAAAAACTATTTTTTGAAACTTTTAAGTGCATTTATTAATTGTTAAAATATAATCAAAACTAATAGTGAACTTAATTCTTAAGACCCTTGATTATAAATTTCTTCACAGTGTCAAATTACTGAAACTATGAAGTCTTCTAAATAATTATTAATGTTTTAAATAGATTCCTGAATTATATGATATCTAGTCGCGAAATCTTAATTGAGGTAGTCAAATTTTCAACGAGTAACGAGTCACTAACTTTGTTTGTAGTATCATCTTGCATTTTCAATTCTAGAGGAATGACATCTTCCCTACACTTTTTGGTTAAAATAAATAAGCATATATTCACAAGATCACCATAGAAAAAGATCCCTTCTAAAATTCTAAGCACCTCTTTCTCTTTTTAACCTTAAACAGCCTAGCGTCCGTTTTAAAGAAGAAACCGTCTTCCACATTTACAAAGAATTTTCTCCATGCCTATTTCCAAAATTGAAAACGTGCGGTATGGGTATTTCTATTAGGGAACATACTTTAATGCAATGTTAAAAACTTCAGTTAAAGTGTTTTGATTTGGCTGAGGTTGTTCAAAATATTAAAAATTTTTTGAGAAAGATTTAAATTCTCTCCATCCTTAGTATTAATGTATTTAGATGGTTTTGAGACCATGGAGGCAAAAAAGAACTTTGACTGTTTCTTGATATGTGCAAAGATATTCCAAACCCATTGAGGCATGCCGTGCGCAAAATCAGATGTCGCGGGGCCGAAGGAGACTCTCCTCTATCATGTGCTGCTTTCAGATTGAGAACAACATTAATAGTTTTCAAGCTATAAGCGTTTAAAATGCTTTGATAGGATTATGAAAATTTTGTCAACAATCTCTAGGTTGCTTAAGGTTAAACATCTTGTTAAAATTATTGTCCACATTTAAACTACGAAACTACGATTCTAACCAATTCAGTATAAAACTATATTAAAACCAAATATTTGATATATGTTTTTATAATCAAATCAAGCAAACACAACCATTTTCCCACAGCTTACACGATAATCTACATGCGAGATGACAAAAATAGGTACATAAATGACTAAAATAAAAATCTTATCTTGCTGTAAATAAAAAAGAAATACGATCTTTCCACGCAACAAGGACATAACATTAGCAGCATTGTACATCAACAAAGAACCTTACCAGTTTAGTTCACTATCAGCAGTGGCAGAACAAATGTTGGGGGGGGCAAGTTACATTTATCATCCAGCATATTAATAAAAGGGCTTGTTAGGAAGACTTTTCACAAAGGTTGATTTTAGGTAGGGCAAGGCGCACTGTTCACAATTCAAGGTGATTTTGCGATTTTCAGATTTTATTAAAGGCTGGGAATTCAATAGTATTAACTGTATACGATTTTCGCATAAACACTATTCAATACAAACTCGACTTCAAATAAATTCTACCTTAGCATTCAATTATGTCAATTTTTTCTCTTCGTAAAGTAAAATTATAGAAAGTGTTCCTACTATGCTAAGTGATTTCATACTAAAACTAAGATATTGTACAAAAAATATTAGACAAACTGTCACATAAATGAATTCAGCTACTTAAGAGACCCAGGTTTCAAATGATCTCAAATTACACTTACCGTCGTTTACTACAATGCTATCTAGCGATCCTAAATTTTTAGGATAAAATTTCAAAATGATAATGAGTAGTGATTACCTGTGCGACGACTTTTCCGATAAATCCCACGATCGTAAACAACCTTTTTAATAGCTTTACTGCGTGATTTACTTTTGCGATGACGTCTTTGTTCATACAACGCAGAAATGTCCTAGAATACATATTACAGAATAAGATGTAGCAATTTATTAATGTGCTTATATACAATGAATTTCTCCACACATTCAATAAAACAGTTCAAATCAGTGGGTTCATGAACAGTTATTGAAAGTAACACTTTTTAGTCTCAAGGAATTCCGGTTAATACATAAACCTGAAATATCAGATTGAAGGAAAAAAATTTGTACTGCATATTACAGAAGTGGAAAACCTAAATTTGTAATCAGACAAAATCATGTACAAAACAAATTATAATAATAAGTAGAGAGCGCAAAATTACTAACATCATTCACCTCTGCATCATGTCCATCAAGCATATCGCGTGGAGTCTTTGTGGCGTCTTCTTCTTCCTTAATTACCAGAGTAAGCTCCTGAGTGGGATCGGGAAAAGGCGGACCTGAGTACTCTCCGCTGCGTTTTTTGGATGAAAGCGGTGAAGAAGGCTTCTTGGATTTTTGCTTTAGCTTGCCAGCAGCTGTCTACCAATGAATGAGGTTATTTATTTTAATAGGTAAACAGTTACATTTCAAAGAGAATTCTATTTATGAGAAACTAATAAATACGCATGTGAGTGAGGACCCCTAGTAATTTGCGAAAAATATACATATCCTAATTGATGTTCAATAAATGCCTGCATAAATTTATGATTGCAACATTGCGAATATCTTTAGTTGAATTAAAATCAAAGAAAAAAGATAAATAGGGCAACTAAAAGTGATAAAAGTCATATTTTTTATGTTTGTCTATTTTGCAGTCTGCTTGAAACTAATTGGTTTTCAGACCCGGGGTGCAGTTAAATAGGAAGTTTTAAAGTCAAGAAAAGTTATATTTTTGTTTTTTGAAAAATACAATAATACTCGTTTCTGAAGTGTCACAAAAGTCATATTTTGGCATAGTTTCATTAAATTAAGAGAAAAACTTAAATATTAATGCTGGATTGTGACTGCTTTAAATCATTTGAAATATATATATATATACTCATTTGCAATTAATGTACTTACTGGTCTAACCCCCGAGAAGTTTAATTACTAGCTAATTGTTGACCCGACCTGACCTGACCCACTTGTCGACGCGTTTCTAGGACTGGTCATGGATGCTGGCAGCTGAAAAAATATTAAAGGAACTATATACATTATTATTTCATGGATTTTGCAAGGCACACGTGTTGCAGAACTGTGAAATGCGTATTCAGACGAAATATATGAGAGTTGAAAATCGAATTGCTTAATTAAGGCTGCTATCATAAAATATCAAAGTTGTTCATTGTTTGACAGAGTTAAAATTCCACCAAATGTCGCTATCACTTCCACCCTTGATCTTGGAAATGATGCCTGTGAAATAATCGCCATATCAAGCCACGATTAGAAAATAGCAGTTTCACTGCTGTAATGGAAGGAAAGGGGATGGACATTTAATTGGAATTGTATGCCAAGTTACGAAAATGCCAAGCTACATGGCTGCAGTTAAGAGATGTTTATCTATGTTAAAAAAACTCTCACCCTATGACATAAATCTTAACCACAATAATATATGGAAATTTATGCCCTGTTATTATAACTTAATGAAGCAGTTGCTATAAATAATTATGTATTTGTTTTATATCTTGTTCTCAGTAATAGAAAAACGCTCTATATTACTTAAATGGATCATTTTGAAAAATGAATGGCAATATTTTAGGGCATATTTAGCTAAATTTCATAATATTTTGTCAAAAAATAGGTCATATTTTGCTTTTTAAAGTCATATTTCTGATAAAGGTTGGGACGTTGCATAACCCTGATATAGGGTATCTTAAGTCCATCTTACTATTAAATAATTCCTAAATTTAGCGGCATTTTCAAAATATTTTACTATTGCTCGGCGTTACTTATTTGAAATTTTCCAAAATCTATACTAATTCTTTAAGAACTATTATAATTTAGGTTTGATAAAATCACTTCTAAGCATTTTTCATCGCGAAGGAAATCCACTTTCGTAATTTGATAATCTGTTGAAAAAATTCGATAAAATTCACCGCCAATTGTGATTTTCCTAGAATCTGTAAAACAGGACATACCAATGGGAATAATTTCATAATTGATAAATTACATTATCTATAAGGAATTCTAGGCCAAAATAATCAAAATTATGACTCAGTAAGTTAGAGACATTTACCATTGATTAATTTGATATTCTTCTCATCCAGTGATATTCGAGTAATAGACAATACTTAATCAGTTCTTTGATGTTTCCCAATTTATGAAAAAGTATAATGAAGCTTTGTATGAAAACGTCAATGGAAATCCTTAATTGCATGGCAAGCAAAAGCTTGTAAGTCATAATTCTAGACATAAAAAATCCAGAGTTTTGTAATTAAAACAAATTAAATGTGGTAACTGAAATCTAATATATCGTGCGCACACACACAGAGGTAAACAATTTTAATTTAGCAAAATACAAAACATGGGCAGTCCATGAGTAAGAAAGCGCGAGATTATTTAGCATGCTACGACCAAGGTATGAAGTTAATCCCGGATATAGTATATGGCGTAATTCCACCAGATAAATTTAATGTGGATTTCCATTTAGAAAGAAAATTCGAATGTGGAAACGCTGACACATGTCATAAATCCAATATCAAATGTTTGTTAAAAGAACTTACAATTTTACACAATTGTATTAGTAAATTAGTTATTTTTAAGTCCATTGATAAACACTAATACATTAACCTTTACAAATATGCAGTTCGCAAATAGTTATAGCTCTGCTACATTGATGTTAAGAATTAAAATTGAAAAAATTCACAATATATAAAAGAAAGTATTATATTTGTTAATCTACATCAATAGTAAGAAATCCAATAGTAAACCCAGGGAGCATCTTCACTATCTTGATATCAACCGACTTACTAATTTGTTGAAAATATTTAACCAGTAAATATGATATTAAATGATCTCCTGAGCAAATACCTGTCTGTGAAAATGTCAAAAATCATATTTGAATTGAAATAAATGTGAATCAGACATTTGAGGCGGAATTACGTTGAGAATTTTAAATTAATCGCTGATATACTTTCAATAAATAGATATTGTGTATAAAATACCTTATCTTCATTAAACGAACAGACGGGCTGCAGCTGTGCTTCAGGTAAGGTCTGCATTGGAGCAGAAATATCTTTGATTTCTACAGAAGAGTGCTTTTTGGAGCCACTTCTTGAGGCTGCTTTAAGAAAGCTTTTCATAGCACTATCTTCTTTAGCCTAATCACAAATAGAATAAATTTTAAATGCATTAAAAATCACTTTAAATGCATTGGTTGTTGCATATTATTTTGAATGTATGCAAATTTTTATTCAATGACAAGAAAATCGGCAATGACTCTGGCATGATAGTTTGTAAACACAAACAGAACTAAGCTAGCTTTTCAATTTTTCATTAGCATTAATTCAATTTGCGAAAATATTTGAGTGCGTATGATAAAGTGAAAAAATTAACACAGCATCGCATACATCACTGATTCTATTAAAGCTACATGGCTTTTGAATTTTTGGCGGGAATTTGCTGTTAATAAAAAATTCAATTTTCATCTTCACACGCTACATTGATGCTATCAAAGCAATTTTATTGAATAATGTACGTCTCCAAGCAACACAAGGCATCTCAGCATTTTCGAAATTAAAAAATGGATTCTAAGAAGTTCAAATAAGTTTACATTTCTATTTTATAATTATATTGAGCATTGAAACAGTGAACTAAAAACTTGAATTAAAACTAGCACCGTTTATTGAACGACGAAACTTGATTCTCAATCGGCTCATTTAAAGTTTTATACAAGTCGAGCCGAGTTTAAAAGTTTCGGCTCGTTGACAAGTCTGAGTGATGGTATACTATAATAATATAGAAATTTGTATATGTATGGTTTTCTTATGCCATTCACTTCTTATATCACTGAAAAAAAACAAAGAGTTTTCTAATGGCAATGACACAAATCAGAAAAACTCAAGTTGATTTTGTAGTAGAATTACGGTTAGGAACTTCAACAATCTACATAGCACTCGACTCGATGATTTGGACTCAAGTTAGTCTTCTCGACAAAACGAGATGTTGTTAATTTTTCGTAGCAGAACCAATAAATTTGACATTCCAAAGCTTGGCTGAAGTCCCAACGTCTACAAAACAATGCCACATTTCAAATAAATTGGCTTAGATTTACGTAGTTGCTTTGAATTTTGTCAGTCTTGATTTCCTAGAATCTGTCTACTTATTTGTTGCCAAGTTAAACTTTTCTGTAAATTTTAAATTTTTTTCAAGAAATTAATAAATTTCCTCAGACAAAAGATACTTTTCTGATTAAAAACCAAGCAGTTGAAAAAATGAAAAACATCAGCGAAACATTTATTGCGTATATATGTACAGAAGTTCTAGTAACGCAAATATATTTTTACTGCCTTTTAATTGCAAACCTCATCATATTCAAAAGACAATGTGAATATTTGCAGAAGTTCATCTTAGAAATGAATTAGATGATAAAATCTCAAACAAATATATTAAAATTTTAAATAAAACTTCGGACATGTTTAGGAAATTAGAAAAATAGACAAGATGCATTAGTACATGATAGAATCATAGACGGTTCGGTGATTTCCATAATTAGATGGCAAATCAAATGATGGATTTCTTAATTAAACACGGTAAAGTTTATTCAAAAAAACTAAAATAAGACAAAGTAAAGCGACTCCATTATATTAAAAAACATTTTTATATTCAAAATTATAAAATCCACTTCAAACTTATTTACATTAAATCATCAACTCTAGTAACCTTTTCATATATATATATATATAAACATACCTAAGTATAATGAATCAGGAAGTTAAGTCTACATTAATGTACACTTGTATAAATAGTTATTTATTAAAAAAATGTTTAGGAAACATATAAATAAGCATTAAATATGAAATATATAAAATACATCTTGTTATAATGCATATAATTAAAAACACTACTTACGAATTTGAACACTAAAGTTAAATGGACTGTAATAATGAGTTCAAATTAGTCGTAAATTGAGTAAATCAGGGAGGATTTAGAAGATTAAGTCGATGAAAGCGACCACGACAAATTTGTGGTCAACTTGGCAAAGGACAAAGCGCATGGACACATTGAGGAAAACAAACGCAATTTTAATAGGAGAATTATGATTTCCTGGTGTGGGCTTAGAGCGGAAGTAAAAAGTTTGACTCACAGCAAATGGAAAGGATTTGATTATTAAGATTAAGAAGTAGAAATCACAAGAGCGTCATTGATAGTTAGAGAGAATTTTTGGCGGATTTCGACCTGATTTGTGATGTGGTGAAAACGTGGCATTAACCGCGACAAATTGCCAATCAAAAGCTTATCCAATTGCGAATAATTGATTGCTAATAATCAACAGAACACACATACAATACGTTGAAATAGAGGCCACAATCTATAAAGAAATGAACAAACAATTTAGTCAGCAATAGTCTTTCCAAACATTTTTTTAAATGAATCCATGTACTTATATATCTACGCCATTTTCTTTGTGACTAAGAATACTGTAAATATATCAGATATTTGCAATTTTTGTAAATATCTCTAGAATATATTTGATTGACGAAAAAAATTGTTTCAAAAATCTGACAAGTGATTTTAGTAATTTCTTTTTGCTTAGCGTGATTTTCGAGTTTAGCCAAATATCAAAGAAAATGTGAGCACAGTTATGAGAAGTTTTCGCAAATACTACACTTTGTTTTAGAAATAAAAAAGTGAAAAAATACAAAAAAATTAAAACTTTTTTAGTTGTCGATGCAACACAAATATATTGATTCTGCTTTAACTACGAAAATTTAGAACTCAATGTTTATACTAAACACGAAAAATTTGGATCGAGGATACAGGATTAAAGTAAGCTGTTCATAGGCATAAATTCATTAGCCAACTTCTGTGTATGCTTACATGTTTCTGGTTCACCGAAATCGTTTACATGTATCATACACAATGGCGTAGCCAACCATATATCTAAGGGTGATCACTATTATTATTTACAACAAATTGTAGGCTGTTTTCAATAAAAAATACTATTTCAAATTATATCTAAGGTGGATGCCACCCTTTGCCTACACAGCATAATAATATTTCCAATTCGATATCGATGTTTTTTGTAAATAAATTGTTTGGCAGGTAAAATAATACAAAAAATTTTTACATATCGTACCGTTTCTGCTTTATTCCAATTTAGTTATTGGTAATAAAACTGGCCTAGTGATCTATATATGAACCAACATTATTTATACTATACCAGTAACACCACTTTATTGAATTAAAAATGCAAAATAATTACGTGCAATTCGGGCGTCTGCTGTTCAGGAATGAATATTGCTTCTGCTCCGTATTTTGTCCCCAAGTCTGCTGGCGTTTGACCAGACTAAATTTAAAAATGAGAGCATTCATTATAAATACATCGAAATACTATAATTTATTGAGATAGCTAAAGCAATATAATTCCTATAAAATTAATGTATATAGTCGGAAATTGAACATGATTCAAACAAAAGACGTTGCTCAATGTTAGTTTTTTATGTTGATGGGTACAACTATGCATAAGGTTTCAAAAAATTTAGAAATGTATAGTTTTTGCAAAAAATATCAAAGCAATTTACAGCACTGAATTGATTAATTGTACAACATGGAAAACTGTGAAACCCAATTTTATAATTCAAACTCGTTTTTCTGGCGACGCAGCTGCAAGGATGGCAAGGACAACCCTTGCAAGTAGTACCAGCTTAGAAAATTGAATCTTTGATTTTTCCAAAAAGCCATTAACGAATCAAGTGCTCCGGCGATGAGAAAAGCTTGAATTTCGAATGTAATCCCAGAGGCGGAATGAACACTTGTACTTGTAGGAGATTTTCGCATAAACTCAAATTTAATTTCTAGTTTAGCGATGCTCCGCGCATTCCATAATTATGCATGTACTATATGTTTTGTTTGCTCGGTCACTGTTGTAGCCGTCCTTTGACGGCATTCAAAATTTGAAGAATTTTAATAAAATAAATCTTTTTGCACTTCAAGTGCAAAAGGTCTAAGGAAACTCACACCCACAACTGCGCCGGGTTGGCTTACATGTAATTCATTCGGTTTTATCCAGCACATGTACACTTAGATTAATAATTTCCTGTTAATTTTAATTTAAATATTTTTTAACAACCATTTTAAAGCAAATGAAGATTTCAAGATAAAGAAAAAATATACACCAACACGAATATAAAGATAAGTAGAAGCTATCACCCACTAGTGTATTGCCCGACGCCATCTGATAAAAGTGTGGCAAACTTAGTGCTTAGAAATGTTTGCTAAATGAATTCATAAATTAGTTAAATACATACTTTTAACTAATGGGCTTTTCTTGATGAGCAGCCAGAAACTAACTTAACCCTATTTGAACACGGCATTTTTGGGTTCCTAAGGCCTGGGGTTCCCTCCCACATATTTAACTCTGAATTTGAATATGATATTAAAGCAGAAATATTCGTCAAGTAAACACAATAAGTTTGCTGTGTTCAAAAATGGTATGTCTTCATTATCATTGATGGAGCCAACAAAATACCAATAAAAAACCTTCACAAATTTTTGAGCAAAAATCAGACATTTAATAAGGGGGAGGAAATCCTCCCAGTGTCGAATAGGTTGAACGCGGACCAGGTAAAACTTGAAGTAAATCAAACACAAAAAGATATTTGAATTTTAAGGGTGGAAATATATATATATATATATATATATTAATGTAGATATTATTGACATAGTTTTCTAAGGAATCTAGTTTCAACTTTCAATTCCAATGAATCTAAACTATAATATTGGGCTTTCATGATTAGATCTATTTAAATAATGTAATATACACACTGAAGCTAGTTAGCTAGCATTTTACGGAAGAACGCTATCAAATATATAGTTATTTGAGAGCAACTCATCACATTGAGAAGGCCTGCGGCCATATGGTCTATGCTTGATGCTGTTCATCAACCAAATTTGTAAGCGATTGGTTAAGAGCTGGTTAAGCAACTTATTTAACTAGATCTCACAAGGGAAGAAAGAGGAAACTGAAATCGTTTTTAAAGTGATTTTCTCGAAATTAATTTTTGAATTTCTGTTGTTAAGACTTTAATAAGTTCTGAACAATCGATTGATGTACAAGTTAATCGATCATTCCATAATCAAATCCGCTCGAGTAATTTGAATAAGGAAGAAATGGTTACTGGAAATAGCCATAAACCGATGCATTATTACTGGTACATTATACCAGGGAAACCATTTATAAATTACTACAAACAAAGAAAAGCGAACTATTTCCATGAATGAGCCTCTCGTTATGTAGTTAAATCAGGGAAACTGCATAATTTACAAAAAAACAATTCCCGAATGAAAAGAATTGTTTGGCTAAAAGGTATTGATTTTATATCTCGTCTCCGATGCGGTTTTAATAAAATCCGACAATTCAATTTCAAAAGAATGACATATTAATTGGAAGAATGCTACACATGCAAATTCCAGCGAAAATTTATTAGCGGAAGCAAAACAATAAGATAATTTTGTTCAAATGTTTACGCGCTTGTTTTATTCAACTCTCTACTCTGGCACGAAATTCACAATACTTCACAAAAATATATCTTATTCCAAACGCTCTGTTACATTTTAATATGAATATGGGAAATTTGTACTTTTAAAATAAATAATATTAACACTTAGAAATTCCTCAAATTACAAGAAAAAAAGAAAGTTAAAAGATAGGCATCCAACAATGTTTCAAACTTCAAAAGAAGCGTCGAAATTGATACTTTTCAAATTCGCCAATCAAAATTTCACGATTCATTTTGGTCATACCTTGAAACCCCCAATTTCAATGCTTGATGATTTTTTATTATTCACTGCAGATGAAAGGAATTTATATATATATTTAATTTTTTAATAAAAAGAACTTTCCCTTAAACCAATAAGACATTATGTTGGTACCTAACCGTCTAAAAAATTCCAATGATTATATTTTAGCAAAGATGAAATCCGAACGTGAGAAACAATAGTTTTTGAATTTTAATGAAATAATGTATGGTATAATTTTTATGCTATTATTCTATCAATAAATGAAAAAGAAAAAAAGAATTCAGGATTTGAATACTAGATAATATCAGTTTCATAGACAATATACTATATTACTCTAAGTCAATAAAGACAATGAGAGCGACCGCCTTCAATTTAACAAGGTGTCATTTTCATTTACTGAAATATAGACTTAAAATTCAACCAGACATTATGACGGCGATTTCTATGGATTCCGGGAAGCATACCACTCGTGAAGCCCTTTGAACTTGCTATTTCGGAATTTGAATTCAGTGAAAACTACAATTTACGATTTCCTTAATGTTGTCACATTTCATTATAAAGCAGTATCCGCCTATTGGGAATTGCATGACTTAAGCTCAACTGCGCTATTGTTTTGTTACAAAAATATTCTGTCACACATTTTTGAGTGAAGATGCAATATCATTAAAAAAAATTCTGCACAGAGAATTCTGAAAACGTTGAATAGGGTTTAGGAAATTTAATGCTACAAAACCAAAAATTTAATAATAACCTCCTGCGATTGTTTCATAGTTCAATTTTAATTGTAATCTTGCAGAAAAAATAATATCATCTCTTCCTCTGTGAAAATCAGAAATATATATTATAGAATGTTTTAGGTGTCAGATGCATGTACAAATAGCATTAGGATAATTGATGCAAAATAACAGGAAAGTGCATCCAGATATAAAAGTATACCACGTACGTATTAGTAGCTAGCACTTTGGATGATTGGCTGTTGTTAATTGCTATGGTTGAATGATATATTTAATTTCTGCTGGGATATCACCGCATGATGAGCGAAGATTTACGATAATTAAAACAGCAAGAAGTTCAATAAGCCCCGATTAGTAATTAGAAGGACGAAGCATAGTGGCTGCATTGTGTCTAGAATCAGCTTAAAGTCGAAAAGTACATCATACCATTTGTAACATTTATCCAGACGTAACGGATCCGGCACAGTCGTAGCTGCCATTTAATGCAATTTTTTTAAAAATTGCAAATTTCGAGAAAATTGTTTAAACTGTTGAAGGTTTATTATATTATTACTATTAAATATTAACTATGTTTTGTAGATGGCGTACTAATGGTCTGGTTAAGGTAAAGTAAGTATGTCAAATGAGTTTAAATCTTCTCAATCATTCCATAACAACTTCCCCCAACTGAATGAGTTTAACTGTTCAGCACTGGATCAACCCATTATCAAGAAACTGCGATACACGAAGTGTAAATTAGGAAAAAATTCTAAATTCGCTTGGAATTCCCTAAATGACCTGTTTTGATATTTGAACTATATTACATTAAATGCCAAGCAGCCTTGTGTTATTTGTGTACAGTGCGACTAGAGCTATTGAGAAGACAAGGCTGATTTGCCAATTTGATCTGTTAGTTTATTTAGTTTACTTCTCAAAGAGTTATATTATAAATAAATAATGCGTTTTATTAACTTTCAAAAACCGAAACTTAAAGTGAGCAGCAATTGTTTGAATTTAGTAGTTTTAATTAAAAATGTCACAATTGACCTTTATTGTGCCTTAAAGGAAATTCAAAATTACTTAAGGTATATTAGTTGATGCTAGTTATATTGTACCTATAATAAAATTAATGAAATCAACGAGATGATATCATAAGCAAGTCAACAAATGTTTAAAAAATTGGTCAAGTTAATGCAAAGCAATAGTTTTGAGTTCATATAAACTATAACCTACTACAACGGTTATCAATTTTCTGATAGATAAGTCGTATACAAGTATTCGATAAATCGTTTGTTTGCATAATCATAAAAAACCAGAGACAATTCAGAAAACTAGCTTTCTAATTANATTAGTTGATGCTAGTTATATTATGCCTATAATAAAATTAATGAAATCAGCGAGATGATATCGTAAGCAAGTCAACAAACGTTTAAAAAATTGGTCAAATTAATGCAAAGCAATAGTTTTTGAGTTCATATAAACTATAACCTACTACAACGGTTATCAATTTTCTGATAGATAAGTCGTATACAAGTATTCGATAAATCGTTTGTTTGCATAATCATAAAAAACCAGAGACAATTCAGAAAACTAGCTTTCTAATTACCCAGGTCCAGTGACGTTAAGTGGTTTTCAACTAATGAATATCTGCTCTTAATGAAGAAATTAATCTAACTAATAAAGTAGGTGAGCAATATCTTTTTAAAACATAGTTCTATTTTACTTGTAGTTATAATATTTAAATATTTACAGTTTTAAGCTAACCCCATTCAAGAGACATAGAATGGATTTTGAATTGTGTGTAGGGGTGGGAGGAGCAACGCCAGGGTTTTAGATTGGCGTGGCCAAAGTGACAGATTACGTTAGTAATTCATGAAATTACCATATTCAAATAACACATTTGCTTTGGAAGATGCTCTCTAATAGGGGAGATGACCAGATTACCCCTGGCTATGCCCTTGAGCACATTACACCAGGTGATTTCCCTCAAGATTTTACTCATTACGACCCAAAACTGATTGATTAATTATGGAAAGCCTATTCAGGTCCAATGGTAGAACTAGAAAAAGGGTAATTGATCCAATGAGTGGGGTCACTAGCAGTAGGATTGAACATAAATAGTTTGGAAGTTTTGGTGCAGCAATAACAAAGATTTTAGGGATAGATTTAGAGACGGTGAAATTAATTACGATGCTTTTCGATTTGCTGACAAGTTGTCTTCTATAGACTATGACTGAGGCTGTCAATTGTAATATATATATTAAAGTTTAGCATCGCAAACAATTTTGTTAATGAAACCTGTAAAATAAGTCTGGGGGGAATATTTCTCATATATACATACAATAAATTACAATATATGAAGAAATCATTATTACACGGATTGGTAATTAACAAATTTATTCGTGGCAAGAACGCCCCTGTTGAAGTAAATTGGTTCAAGAATACAATAACTCCATTTTATTTGTTTCACATCCAAAACAAACAAAGATTGGATTCAATATCTAGGCCGCCTATGGGGATAAAAAATCAGTCAGATACAAACTTAGGTTGATAAAGTTGCATCAAATAACGATTTAGGCAAGTGATATTTACGTTATTTGCTAAATTTCAAATAAATATACAGCATACATTAAAATCAACTTTATGGGAAGGTTTATGAAATCGGAAACCATATCTGTAGTGGCAGTAATTATGGGTAACAATTCTATACGAATGTGAAATTGGTGCACACGTCAATCAAATATGGAACTAACCCAAATGCATTTTAAACCAGTAGTTTCCCCATAACTTCCTCTTCAATACAAGCCATAAAGCCTAAGGTGAATTAAATATGATCTTTTCATTATAAATATATTGCCAAAGTGTTTCAATTGCCTTAATATATTTGGAGTACATTTGATAATATATATGGAATGGCCCAAACTAGCAGAAATTGTAAGGTTTTGCAGAATTTGAACAGAAGGAATTATCAACATTTACGCAAGAAAAATACTTTTAAGGGGGTTCCAAACAATTAGTCTTTTGACTATAGTTTAAGGGGGGAATAACAATTCTTCAATCTAAGTAAGTGGTTGATATCATTTCCAGTCTAATAAATAAGGTGCATAATTCCGCATTGAATCTATAAATACTAAAATACGTTCACATAGAAAAGAAACAGCAATGATATTTAGTTAGGTTTATGCTAGAATATACAAGTACAATGAGCAAAACAGAAAATAATTAAAGGTTATATTTTAATACAAGAATTTGATTAATCTTACGAAATTTATCTAATATATATACACATCTGGTTCAAAATACTGAAAGTAAGAAATTATGTTTTAACAAATCAAAAAAAATAGAGGTCTAAAAACTTAAAATTTCATTGTAAAATAAAAATTCAGATTTAATATGTAATAGTAATAGAAGGCGAAAGTAAATCAAACCTTAAATATTTTTGTAAAAGCTGATTTCTTAGGAGTTTTTGGGGAAGATCCGGGATCCATAACTTCCAAAATTTAAATTATTTATCATACAAATTTTGGAAGCGCTTAAGTAATAGTGGAAAACCTAGGCGAAATGATTTTCCATTGGAATGAATTCGTAGCGTTAAAAGGAAAAGGAATACAATGCATTAATCTGATTGGTTGGGAAATTTAATTTATGGATAAAAAGTTGAAGCAATATAGGTAGTTATTTATCTCCAATTCATTGATTTTAAAATCAAACCCCTTAATTCTTGACGGGTATGATTATTAATTATCAAATAAAATTATAAAACTCTAAGTGCAAATAAATGATTATTCGAAAATATTTTATTCACAATAATAACTTACAAAAACCGAGTGCAATTAAAACAAATTTTATTTGGGTTAAATTTATATATTTTTAAACACTGAAGTATTCGATATTGTATTGCATAAATGTATTACTTCTAAAATATTTTCTTCAATATTCATAGCGCGCATTTATATGATATATATACTAAGTAAATTTCGAGTATATTTGCAAATATTCACACAGAAATGTATAAATATAAACTACAAAAACATTATATTGCTTATATTTTTAGTGGGAATAGCTGCAAGTGGCACTATTTCTTATTATGAGATGCGACACATTTCCGTTAAGTTATTAATAAACTGCAAATGTGAGAAAATGTTGCTACATAAAACTGTTACAACATGATATTAATGCATATTTATTCAAAAAAATGTAGCAGCATAAACTTTCAATTTTTGAAAATATATCGAATGTGATACTTTTAAGTTATGTCTACGTCATATTTAACCCTATTTCTACTATCGTGACACAGTTCGTGAATAAAAGACTTAAAAGAAGGAAGAAACAAATCTCTAGCTTGTGGTGTTTCAGATTTTAAATATCTTCATTAGTTCACGAGCTATAAGCTTTTAAAAACAACAGATTTTAAACAATTCCTAATAGAAGTCAGGTTTAAACGAATATATGTGATTTCGATTTTACGCTAAGAATTCTTTCAATAGATTTTCGAGAGTTACTAAGCGTTAGGCTGCACGAAGTCTGCAATCGCGTACGTGTATATTAAAAAGAATATTGACTTATCTGTTGAGATAATATTTTTGTGTGAATGGTCACATATTGTCTGAGGGAAATTTGATTCAATTATTATATTCAAAGTTCGAATGTGACTAGAATAATTTTGTTATGATACGATATGAATTCAACAAAGGATGTCTTGCTAAATTTTGCTGGATATTTATAAAAACATTTAAATGGGCATTTTTATCAATTAATAGCTAAAATAAAGGAAACACCGCAATAGATATAAACAATAAATAAATTTAATTGATATTCAAATCATGATTTCGATAGCACTTATGACGTAACAAATATAAAACGTTTTCTGCAACTCGAATATACTTGAAATATAAATTCAATTCTAGTATTGGCTTAAAATTTAAAAAAAATGCTGCATACAGCATTGAGTATTTTCATAAGTTTTAATCCAAACTTCTCAAATAGTTTCTCGCAATTCTTTAAAAAATGCGATGTCAAAAAGCAAAAAATAGTAATTTAATTAGAAGCAAAAACACTCAGAAGCCTGATTTTGGTCGATTTAGTCGGTATAATGTGTTGTGGGATGGTATTTGAAATTTAAAATATTTCCAAACAACAATAGAGATTAGAAAACGGCAGTGAGTTTGGACGAGATCGAGCAGGATAAATTGCTCAGAATTAAAGGCAATTGTTCGTTATGGCAATATAAAGAGAATTTCAATTGAAATTCGAAAATAATGTCTATTTCCCAAGTGGTTAAATCAAGAAACCATCAAAAGTCTTTGGACATTTAACTTCAAATAAAATTTAATTGCAAGCCAAAAGAATATTCCAACTTTAAAAGATTGACACATATAAACTAAATAGAATTCCCTACAACCAACTATACACAAAGAGTTTTAAAAACGAATGTAGACACTACGTGATACTAATTCTAAAATGTAGGTAATTCATGAGGCCTTCCATCCTATTTGGTAAAGTGAGTAAATAAGCCATTATAGTTGGTATCAATTCTCGCTTTTCAAATTCTCGTTTTATAAAGAACATTCGCATCTAGAGGGGAATCATGGATTTCTGAATAGAAAGTTTCGTCTACCTGAATAACACGCATTTAAATGATGATCGAGAGTGCGTTTTCAAATTATATTCGAACATATACACAATTTGCGGGGAAGTTGTAACCTCGAAATCCTCAAAACATCTCATTGGTACGGCTAAAACCATACAATTTTTAAACGGAACAGCAAATCGGCAAAATGTAGAATAATCGCAATGATTTTCCACGCATAGTTGAAAATTGCGTTCAAGGAAAATGCGAGAAATGTGGATTGGTTAAAGACATTTCATGACTAAAGTGTGTATTTGCGTGTCCGCGTGAGTTTCTAAATATAAATACAGAAAAGTCTGCGGTTCAGAGGTATGGTTCGAATTAGTCGAATTGGCTATAAAAATTTGCATCCTTGTACTGTTAAGAAAATTCTAGGCATTCTTTCTTTAGGTAATTTAAAACATATATATATATACAATTACATAGTTGTAGGTGAATTATGGTATAACAAAAATAGTGCACAAGCGCGAAGTTAATTTAAATTGAAAATTAACTTCAATTCTGCAATGCACATTTCCTTGGTTACCAAAAAATCCCAGTAAAATTATGTTATAAAAACTCGTGGATTGCAATTTGAAAACTCAAATTTCATTTGGTAAAATATCTTGCTAAATATTTCAAAGATAGCATATAAAGCCAAAATACTCATAGTTAATTTAGCGCGGTGAATTGAAAAAGCGAAAGAACAAAAAAGAGAAAACGAGTAGAGAGGATTACAGTTACAAGAGACAGCAAATGAAAATGAATGCGTTAATCCGCTTCTGATCCAAGAGAAATGGAAAACTAAATCTCAATGCAAAAGAGCTGTTATTCAGAGAACGGCCTCTAATTAAAGACATAAATCGATGGATATCTTTCGTTTGTTCCCCATACAAAGGAATGCCTGTAAGACACCGTGAAATATTGATTTTCGAGGAGCATGTGGTGATGCACTAACTTAGATATAAGTTTAGCTTTATACGAATTCTATCCTTCTAGGATATTTGTTTAACAACTTAAGTGACAAACGCACTTAGAAATGTTTGTTGCTTAGCTTCAAATGATACAAACCTGCTGCCTTAGCAATAAATATTTAAACTCAAACTAGGACAAATTAACAAATATTATAATAAGGCTATTCATTATAACTTTGCAAAGATCCATCACACACACAAACATAATATATATATATATATATATATATATATAAAATTAGAGTAGTATGCTGAACTACAATTTTAATCATTGGTGTAATTGTTGTAAGCGCTTTGTGAATTTTGAAAAGCCAAACCAATTTGGTCTAAAGCCCTACCTCCTATAAACTTCATTCTGATGTAACTAGTATCGGCAAAATCAAAAACATGAAAATATTTAAATAAGAAATTAAATTACAAATTATAAGCAGAAAATTTTACATTAAAATAACCCTTGCGACTTTAGGATAAGATAATAAGAGACACGATTTTGATTGCTTTTATTGTGAGTGCCTAGTAATTAATTAAATTATGCAATAATTAGAAGTGATGACAGCACGGGATTCGAACGAATAGCTTCCGCTATGCAAGCGGATAACGCCATAGAAATCAATAACTTTGTTATTAGAAAATATTGTAACTTTGTTGCTTGATTAAATGTTGAAAATGAGAACGGGCTCTCAGTGGAATAAAGCATGCCAATGTAAGGAAAACTGCAGCGGAAATCTGTCCGTATTAATGGAATATCCTCCCTGGTGATTAAAACGAAGATCAATAGAATTGTATGCTTGAATGGCAACAGACACCTAAACCTTTGGATTGTTCCCGCCAAAATCAACTCAGCCCTCTTATTCAATTAAAGTCGAAATAAATTAAACTGACAAACATACTGTGCTGTGACAAAAGACATCCCTAAATTTAATGCCTTGGATGATGAAAATAAATGAAAATTGAGCTTTATGCAAATAATTTAAAGTTCAGACGACAGTTATTATAATAGTGAAACTAAAAACATATTTTGACATATTTCTTCCTGTACATATAAAAGTAAATAAATCATTTTTAGACTGTTACCAATATACCGCGACTGTTACTTGAGAAGTTATAAAAACGTAAAATGACACATTTTCATGCTTTGCAACAGAAAAGCATGTTTTTTTAATATCAAGGATTTTTGTTAAATGATTCAGTTGTTATTTGCAGTTTCCTGCGTTTACATTATACGTTATGCTCAAAATTTTATCTATAAATCTATCATTTAAGACTGTTTAATTGGCTTCTTTTAAGTGCATTTAGCAAGCCAAAAATTGCACAACCAATGTCTCAGAAGATTCTTCCAGTGAATTTAAGAACTTGTCATTAATAGGATTTGGTTTATTTGTGAAGTGTCAGTGGGCAGGAACTCTCAAATTCTGCAGCATATTAGCACAGTTAAACATAGATACACAACTTTCCTTAATCTGTACACTTCCCATTATATTTGAAGCTACTGGGGATTCAAACAAAAAAACCTTTCTTTGAGGATCTTTGCATGTGTTTATTTCTGAAGATATTCTATTGTTTTAGGCCTGAAACAATTCTTTAAAAAATATCCAAATTTTCCTGTCCCAGTAAAACACCACAGGAATATGTTTAATGAAAACATATTTTTACGTATTTTAAGGTCTTAAAGGCATTTTAGACAAGTTTTTATAGCCTACATTAATTTTCCTAGTTAATACAGCACATATTCAATCAAATAATAATTTGCCAATTATATCAAATGTGTATTCAAAAATGTCTAAAGAGAATTTAATACGGTTAATGTCTACTTCATTACAAAAATAGAGTTTGCAGTCATTTAAATGAAAAAAAGAATGTTTCAAAGTAGAGTATGTGAAATATTATCCGAATTTATCCCATATGAAAGCAAAGTCTATCCCAATAGAATCAAATGTCAATTGTTCTTAACCTCCCAACATCATCTTCTAGGAGTTGTTTGGACAATTCTGAAGAACTTCTCAGAGAAGAAAATCCCATAAAACAGTGTTTGGTTGAATTCAGTTGAATTCAAGAAACAATGACGTCACAACAGATATTAAATAGGAAAACAATTACAAATTTGTTAAGCTGTAATAGATTGATTTATTACTTTTTTAATTAATTATTTTTTATTAGAATTTCAGTGCTTGAAATTTGATGCTTCAAGTTTTTTTATGACCAACCCTACTATACTAAAACAGATAAATCAGATTGCTTTGTACTTCTAAAGATTTCATTCATACAAAGTTGCAATCACAGTTGGTAACTAGGAATCAAATTTTTGCAAAACAGGCGTTAATAAAGGCCAACAAATATCAGTAGATACCCAAAAGCCATTGTAGACATCAGAGAAGTACTGAAAATGTGAATATTTAGAATTTATTAATGGCTTGATGCGATTAAACAATAAAATTTATTAATATTTTTGGAAGTAAAAAGCAAAACCAGATTTAGTCTTCATTGAAAATGCTACACTAACATAATTCTGCTCTAAATGATTCGTGCAGATTCTAAAAGAATTAAGTCTCTGTTAGTCGAACTACTCGTATAATAAAACTTTTTTATTGAATTTGATGAAAAATCATCAATACAGTTACGCTAGGAGGGTGGTTTTTAATGTTTGGAGGGAAAAACTAGTGGAAATCTATTGATAAACAATTCAATTACGTATCATTTTGATATAAGCAAGTTAGTTTAGTTATTAAGTTGCCGCAGCTAGTATTTCTGGTGAAATATAGTATAATTTACAATGGAGACACGCAGGAATGCTTTTCACTTCCCAAGTAAATCTGATCCAATATAAAATTCGGCGTGAGTCAAACAAATTCATTTGTTACAATAAAAAGATTTAATTTTGCACTATCACTGCCATTGAAAGATTTATTTCTTATATTTTCAAATATTTAACGCATTTTCTTGGTACGTTCATGATATTTAAAAAATCCTTGTTTTGCCGAAATGCAGAGAAATTATGTATGCAACTGTTTATAAATTGCAAATTCATTCTCAGTCTTTTGCTTCTTGAGAAAATCTTTGAGACTGGATAAAAAATATCAGATCAAATGAGAACAAATTTAAGAAATTAAGAAACAGCTTTCTCTTAATTCTGTTGGAGAGGGTTACATTCTTAACAATTTAAAAGGATGTCGGCGGACATTTTTTCAGCTTAATAAGAATATAAATGTATTGGACATGTAATTCCAAAAAAAGTAGGCGTGACAAACTACGTATATTCTAATAGTTTAACATTAGTTAAGTTCAAACACTTAAGTTTTCAAAACTAATATGCACTCAAGGCAGAGGCGTAGCCAGTCCAGTTAATATGGGGGCAGAAAAATATGTATCAATTGTATTTCAATGTTCTAATAAGCTAGCTTACTATTTTCTCTGGGGTGGGGCAGGGCCTTCTTAAATACACGGACCAGTTATCTGCAGTAATGCCAATTAATTGGGCCGATTTATTAACACTGTTTCACCCCTTGAAACTTGTCGCACAACCTGATTTCAGCGATCTAATTGCTTTGGATTTTTCTCACCGGACAAGTATGCCGGGTAACTAAGTTCGACAGTGCATCACCCCTTCAAACAAGTGTGTTTTATTGTAATGGCCGTGTATTGAAAGCTTGTAGTGTTGCATTGTCAAGCATAGTTAATTTTTTTCAACAACCAGCAAAAAGAGTTTAAGGATAATAAACATAAAGATTCTGTGAACGTTTAAAAAACAAACGTTTACAGCATAATTGAAATAATATCATATATTTGCCAATGTTGATTTTATTTGTTGTTATATGTGCACAAGGTGTTTACCATTGATATATTTGATTTTATGAAAAATTATCATTGTTTTTTTACTTCGGTCCTCAAACTTTTGTGCCTTACAGCCAAGGTTGCAGTTTATATGGAAATTTCGCATCAAATCAAATCAACAGACTGTTGCTAACTGATATCAATTGATATCAATTCAAATCAACAGTAATTTTTTGTTGATATCAACAGTATTATATTATTTGATACAATTTATTCTTTACTTATTTCAACGAAATTCACTAACTTGCAAGCTCATGTGCCTAAGCAGGGCACACGACATCATTAATAATTACTAATGCAATCTTGATTGCACTGCAGCAGATTTATATTTTGATAAATATTTATCCTAAATGTTTGCATGCTTACAAATCCAGTATGTTCATTATTAATAACATTTCAACTATATTTAGTAAGTCAATTCTTAAATTATAGATCTGCTTGAAAGTGTTGCACAATACAGTTAATATGAAATTGTTCTACATATGATAGGGCCTAGCTATACAAAGTGTCAAAAAAAAATAAATAAATATATTAAATATATATATATATATATATATTATATAAATGATATATATAAAATTCACTTTGTA
>CABFPE010000155.1:454446-488943 GCA_900660155.1 Hofstenia miamia | reverse complement strand
ATATATATATATTATACCTAGCCCTAGTTAACTCAGGCTTTTTTTTACAATTTTTAAGCACTTCTATATCACAAACTAATAAAGATTGCTATATTGTATCTTATGACTTACATTTTCGAAATTTTTAAATTAATTCAAATCAATTCAAATCAATTGATTTGATATCTACATGTTGATATCAATTCAAATCAATATCAACGGCAACCCTGCTTACAGCAGATAAGCGGGCCGTGTACTAAAGAAGGCGCTGGGTGGGGGTATTTTATTAATCTTAGGGGCTGGTCTCCCGTAGCTACGCCACTGACTCAAGGAAGGATTATTAAAATATCGACATAATGGTAACTGTACTTGCATTCGAATTAAAATTGTATATAAAATAATCCAGAATAATTTGGTTTTGTTTAACTGAAACCGAATTTCACTTTCTTCAAAAACTGAAGTCATTTTACTCGTTGCTTTAATGAAATGGAGTTATCCTTGACCAGGCTTGTTCACTCTCGATAACAAAGAGCTAAGTGCTGCTTAATGTTAGCATCAACTAAGAAATTAAAACGCACAAAGAATGAATCAAAATTGCACAATGCGTGTAGAGCGTGAATTATAAAGAATTAAAGATAAATTTGTTCTTGGTTAAAGAAGGAAGTGATAGACGGATAACATTTCCTCACCGAAAAAGATTATTGCAACGGTATTGATTGACAAAAGCTAAAAGTTGGGAAATTTTAATTTGATAAAACCTGTCTCCGGACAGAGCGGTACTTTTACAAATTAGGAAATAATGTCTCTATTTTATTCATTATTAAAAATTTACTCATATTCAGACAAATAGCTACCTATTAAATTCCAACCGCCAGTTGAAGAATTTCCACCCAAAGACGCAAAGGAACGCGAAAATAAAATCAGCACAAGAATATTGTTTAAAAATATTCATTGAAAGCTATATCTTGGATAGAAATTGATAAAAAGGCCAGTATGAGAAATTGCACCAAGGGCTTTGATATCTGAGCTTCAATAATTATTACCACAATGTGTCCTGCATATGTAAGATTAATGTTTCATTGATTCAATAAAATTTCATTTGATGACAAACTTCATCAAAAAGCAATCAGAATAACATAAGATGTTGGATGTATAAAACTAACCAGAATTGGAAAAATTCTTTTTTAAAAAAAACGTTTTGAACAAAAAACAATGTATTTTCGAGATTTGTTTTTTCGCTAAATTTCCAATTTTTTTCTGTATACAAAAAATTCTGAACCGCGGATGATAATTAGGATAGATGCTACTTACTTGACATCAAGGTTGAAGTAGTTAGAAGAAAAAATTGGAAAAAGCCTTAAAAAGAATGGCTAATGGATACCATGGTTTTAGCAACCTCAGCTAATTTTATTGGTTTCAGAAAAGCATCATTAGTGATTAAAAATGGGAAAACTACAAATATTCATGAAAATGCATACAAATAAAATTATGTCCAAAACAGTACTAATTGGAGAGGTTTTTACAAATGTAGAAGTAGGGAATATCATCTAAATGTAGATCAATGTTTTTGCAAAAACTAAGTAATCCTCGAGTTGGTATTAAAAGTCTGTGAACTTGCATGCATTGAGTTTCAGCATTAAATGTAGTCACTGACTTAAAACAAAAAGTGGCATTGTGGCATAATTAATAGAGGTTTTTGTAAAATAATATTAGTAATATTATATTATTCACAAAAATTTAAAAAGTAAAAAGAAAATTAAGTAGGCGAAAGCTAATTTATATGATAAATATTCTAATGAATTTTTATGTGGATTACAGAAATTAATCGTTTACCATTTCTAATTTCTAAATGTCGAAATGTTGCGTTAAATTTAATTGATTTTCAAAAAATGAATTTCACCAAAGTTTAACAGACAACTAAAAAATGTATAAGAATAAAAAATATTATGTTATTTCTATTCAATTGAAAAAAGAAACCGCAAATAATGTAGGAGAGCGGGAGCAAATAAAGTTGAGTCAATAAAACTCCGCTTATAACTTTGCGAATACCTAAATTTGTGTAAACAGAATTCATTTAGCTAAAGCTTTGAAATAAAAGTTGGAGACGAAATGGGACGGTTTGAATTAACTAAAACAATAAATACAAATGGATCAAAGCTAGGTGTACATGTTCATAAAGGTAATAGTTAGAATGATAACAAGTTACAAAGTACGCAATAGAATCGATATTTATCAAGATTTCGGAACCATTTCTGGAATTCAAATTTAATAAATTATCTCTTAACGCCATCTATTGTTAAAATTACTTACGCAATTTTTAATCAATGCCGCACCAGATTCTTTCAGAAAATGTGCAATTAATCGTCGATTGTAATACACTGCACAATGCAAAGCAGTATTTCCTTCCTAAATAATTACCATTAACTGCAATTCAATAAAATATTTTAAATTGAAAATTAAGGTTTTCCATTATAATTGAAAAGATTAATAAAAGCATTTCTCTATTCCCACAAACAAAACACCTACGAATTATTTATATTGATAATTATTGCTTCGTCCAGTGAAATTAATTATATGAATTGTAGGTACTTTTGAGTTGTCTCTCTCCCCTCTCCCCCAACTAAAATATTTGAAAAAATATGCTAGTTTATCAATATAAATTTTTAGACTTAACCCGAACCTCAAACCCTGACCTAAAACGAACCCAAATCATAACTCTAATCCTAACCCTAACCCAAAAAACCCTAACCTTAAGCTGACCTCTACCCTAACAAAAGGCGCCATGTAATTGAATAAACATTGTTAAATCTTATAATTACTTTGTAAAGAAACAAAAACAGCGTGGTTGAACCACTACTTAGCATATTAATAGTAGTATATAATAAATATTTTAAAATTCATATTGAAAATTACTGATATTAATACTAAATTTCCATATTCCTACTAGCATAAAGTTTGGGGTATGGTTTGGATTAGGGCAAAAGTTTAGCTTAAGTTAGGGTTAGGGTTAAGGGTATTATTATTAGGTTGATCAATTAGTGAAAGTTCCGAATTGCGCTACAATTAATAGTCTATTGTCTCAAGTCGATACAAGAAAGTTAGTCGTCGATCTCGAATGCTGTTTGTAATTGGTTCGACACCCAAGACTGACCTCAAGCAAACGTTGAATTAAATGTTAAAGGATTTCTAAAATACATCAACAACAATGTAACTAAGACAGAGCAGTTATTTTAAGAAAGAAAATACCTAAAGAGAAATTGTACAACCTAGATTTTATTTTTGATAGTTTAAAGTTTGGCTTGGGAACTTGAACTTTCCTGTTACTAATTCCAATTTCAAAATTAATGTTCGTGCATTGTTTACTGATTTTTAGAAAAAGAAATATTTGGTACAAAACTAGCAAGTACTAGGAAATGCCCAAAGTATAAATCACGATAGATTGTAATAATTGAATTGGCATTAATAATTTTATTGTGAAATGGGAGTTATAATGGATTTCGATCAGCCATTTATGACATAAAAGAGTGATACGGTGCTTTTTTACCATCATCATAACTGTCGATGTTTAGCATGAAATCAATTTCAAAACATCCAAGTTAATTAACACAGAACGATTTAAATAAGCAGACATCTTTCAGAAAAAACGATTGCAGGAGAAGGAAAAGTAATTTAGGAAGAATGCATTAGCGAAAGCACTGTTTGAACTATTACTGCTTAAAGCTCACGTTAGTTCAAAGAAACGATATCGTGTTTGCGGATAAAGTATTGATTTTTAATCTTAATTGAATGACAACACATCAACTTCAAAAATGCTGTTATTAAATATCGAGTAAACATAAACATAAAATACTGCAAATGTGCTCAGAGAATACACATCTAAGGCAAAAAGCTCTTTAGCAACTTCACCTTTAGCAGAAAAGGCATTCACATTTAAATATACACAATTTCGTATCAGCAAACAAGCAAGCAAAATTGAGAATCGCAAAAACTTTTGAATGCGATATACACAACTTCACGAGGAATAAAAAGTAAAAAAAAATGGAACAAAAAACATAGCACAAAAAGACAAGCTCATGTAGTCAGAAACCTTGAAGTACATTATTCCCCTGGGCCAACATAAGGCAAGTAATTGATAATAATTTTTGAAGTTTTAGTCAAAAGTTTGATAAAGGTATTGAATACATCTTACAAATTGAATCTATCCAATTGTATACCACTATATCCTTTTTGCTTGTTAATAGAATGTTGTAGATATTTTAAAATTCTGTATACATGTACATGTATACCTTGTGTCAAAAAAATGGGAATCGTTTAGGATGCCATAACAATTTATTGAAACAACTTATGAAGATGAAAGCTGGACATAAGATAGATAACTAAATTATGCAGAACATGGAACATTAGCGTTTTACAAAATTGCCGTTGACTTCGAGACACAGGCCCAAATGTTTTTGCATTGATTTTATGAAATTTTCCCAAGGACAGCTTATGATTTCGTGCTGAGATTCCTGAATAACTTCGATAAGAGAGGTCTTTGTTCAGGGATTTTTCTTCTCCACAAAGTTTTTCAATATTGTCCAGACGTTTTCCACAGGGTTAATGTCAGGTGAGTTCGGAGGTCATTGTAAAGTTTGAAGCATGTTTTCTGAGATGAAATTTTTCGTCTCTCTTGAGGTATGGCGGGTTCCACCACCCATTGGGGAAGAAAGCATTGAAATNTCGCAAAAACTTTTGAATGCGATATACACAACTTCACGAGGAATAAAAAGTAAAAAAAAATGGAACAAAAAACATAGCACAAAAAGACAAGCTCATGTAGTCAGAAACCTTGAAGTACATTATTCCCCTGGGCCAACATAAGGCAAGTAATTGATAATAATTTTTGAAGTTTTAGTCAAAAGTTTGATAAAGGTATTGAATACATCTTACAAATTGAATCTATCCAATTGTATACCACTATATCCTTTTTGCTTGTTAATAGAATGTTGTAGATATTTTAAAATTCTGTATACATGTACATGTATACCTTGTGTCAAAAAAATGGGAATCGTTTAGGATGCCATAACAATTTATTGAAACAACTTATGAAGATGAAAGCTGGACATAAGATAGATAACTAAATTATGCAGAACATGGAACATTAGCGTTTTACAAAATTGCCGTTGACTTCGAGACACAGGCCCAAATGTTTTTGCATTGATTTTATGAAATTTTCCCAAGGACAGCTTATGATTTCGTGCTGAGATTCCTGAATAACTTCGATAAGAGAGGTCTTTGTTCAGGGATTTTTCTTCTCCACAAAGTTTTTCAATATTGTCCAGACGTTTTCCACAGGGTTAATGTCAGGTGAGTTCGGAGGTCATTGTAAAGTTTGAAGCATGTTTTCTGAGATGAAATTTTTCGTCTCTCTTGAGGTATGGCGGGTTCCACCACCCATTGGGGAAGAAAGCATTGAAATAGGGGACAAATTCCAGCAATATTTCGCAGTATTTTTGGCTATTAACAGTCCCTTCAGGGATGATTTTAAGATAAAATCTTTTAAAAGACAAAGCGCCCCATACCATGACTTTTTGGCAGAACTTTGGAGCCCCTCTCCGTGGTCTTGTTTGGCTGCTACTGCACCAGACCTTCAACTTGTTTCTGTGTAACTGAAAAACTGACTCATCAGATAAGAAAACGTCCATAAAATGATCATTTCACCACAATCTTGCGAATTCAACTCTTTTCTGATGATGGGCATGGGTCATGTAGGGCACAATTTTCCGCAGTTATTTTGGTAATGCCAGATTTTAATAATGTCCGATGAACTGTAGAGACACCAACCGAAATTCCTGACTTTCTAGTAAAAAGTGAAGCTAAGTTTCTTCGAGAAAAAATGGGATGATTTAATGCTAAACTTGATAATCTTTTGCGTTCATTTCCAGTAATTTTCAATGGACGTCCACTTCCAGTCTTTTTTTCAACGACCCTCCTTTTTCCAAGATTTTAAAATTTCGATAAGAAGGTGGGGTAGGCATTCCTGATGCTGCACGTAAAAAAACAAATTCTGTTGTGACATTTTTGATACGGATATTCAAGTGTATCTTGCTTCGGTTGCGTGTTGAAAAACACGTGTGCTACAATTCAAAATTTGATCGGAAGTGATTGTTCACACCGCCACGTGTTTCTTTTGTCATATTCTCTTAAGTTTGAAAGTTATTCGAGAAAAACTAAGGTAGCTGAGATTCTCATTTTTGACACGAGGTATATATATATATATATATGCAATGAGGGTACAAGTAAATGTGTTTTTTTGATTAATACCTCCTTAAATTTAAGTATATTTGTGTTTGTTTAACTTTGTATTGTTCAAATAATTTTGGAAAGTGCTTGTTCGATTTTGCTCATTTTTCACAAAGGACATTTTAACGCTGAATACCGCCATTCGAATAGTAGTCTGCCTTCAGCAGGACACAATTATTTTCCATTATTTACCCTAATTTATATCTTTTAGAGAATAAAACATGGCAAGTTAAATTATTCAGGTTCAGAGACTCGCTCTGTTGAAAATTTGAAAAGGATTTATACCCATCTCAAATTACTTTCGTTTTTTAAATAAATACTTTATTTAACACAGCATTCTGAAAAAAGAATGCTTGGTTTAAAGAAAGTTTTTCATTATTTCGTATTTGCTTACTCTTAAGTTTCAAGTCAGCATAATGGTATACAATTAGAAGATCTCACCAATAGATTTAATTGTTAAGACCTATTCAATACCGCTATCAAACTTTCGAGTAAAACTGCAATAAGCTTGAATTATCTTAGCCCAGGGGAATAATGTACTTCAAAGTTTCTGTCTACATAGCTTCTCTATTTGCGCATTGTTTTTTGTTTCACTTTTCTATATTTTTCTATACCTCCAGAAGTTTTATATATCGCATTCAAAAGTTGTTGCGACTCTCAATTAAAATTTTCTTCATTTTGCTTGTTTGTTTGCTGATACGAAATTGTGTAAATTTAAATGTGAAGTTGCCAGAGAATATATATATATATATATATATATATATAAAATTTTAATTGCCCCATAAAGCAAATAGTTTGAGAATAGAAGCGAATTTTACGTAGTTTTTCCGACATAGCGTTGGTATATAACTATCTTACAGAAATTGCACTACATTCTTTAATGAATGTTTGGTTTTAGGGAATCCATGAATTCTGAATGGACAAATCAATTGTTATTCAATAAGCATTTGCGCGTAATATGTATTGGATTAGGTGTAATGATTCAAAATATGGCAATCTAATTTATGTAATTGAAATTTGGCAGAATAACTCGGTTTGATAAACTAAAGGATTTAATAAAATTGAATATTTTGATATTTAATAGAACAATATTTTCTGAAAAAAACGTTATAAACTTAAAAGCGTTCTGTGAAAAAAACATTGCGGCACTTCCTAAAACTCTATAATCATGTTAAACAATGAGTAGCCATTTGGATGTGATAGAGAACAAAAGCATCAAAGAGATTACGCATGCAATATAACCAAATTAATGCACTCTAATGGGAAAACAGCTAGATAACAAGAAGACCTGTATGCGAACAGTTTCAGAAGAAAGGCGCTGCTTTTACCAAACTATTTCGATATTAACCATGTAGTAAAAAACATAATCTAAAAACGAAACTATTTCATACAGTTACGCTTTTTTAATATTCATTTACTTAAAAATACAACTAACGTTTTCAAAATCGTATGCTTAAATAAAGAGCCATACCAAATTCAATGTACTAAATGAACCAACATTTTTAAATAATTTTGATTTAATGGGTTTTAAAAAATATATTAAGCGAATGGCGGCCATAGTTGGTGATTGCTGGTAGATAATTTTTTTTGCTGAAAATGTGGATTCAGTTGCTTGACTGTTAGAAATACAAAGCAGAATGTCCTTCACCGCTGGAAGAAATGCATTTCATCCGAGACCAAAGCTTCAATGGTATGTTCATTGTATCTCTATTACAGATCTGTTAATTTTATAATGCACTTAAACAACAAAGTCGTGATGTTCACCAGTAAAATGATAGATTCTAAATAAATGAAATGAAAAATGAATATGGAAAACCATCGTCTAACTTAGCCTACCCAGAATGGCACTTTTCCCGCCCCTCTACTTCCACTACAGCTCATAGGGAGGCCATTCAAAATGTGGGAAATATTCCTGCTCACTTTAAATTATGAAATAGATCATAACTTTCATGTTTCCACACAATTGAAATTATTCGTTCATATGCAAAACTTATAGATGTTAGAGCTGTAAAAAGAAAATTCTCATCATGCAGCAGGGTATATTAGTAAAACCAGTTTTGAAATAGTAGACGAAAATCTCAAAATATATAGATATTTATTTATTATAACATAAATGTGGATATATTTTATCAAGATCCTCTTTTAGAATTCCATACTAGCATTTGTGGCCGCAGCCATAGACTTTTTTGGCCTGGTTATGAGTGTTACTGCTTAAAGTTGGCTGTGAACGGTAAATACTAGCCATTGCTTACTCACGGCCATATTTTCCAAAAACTGTGGAAAGTTTATTCTTTACTTCATTATGTATACAGCTTAAGCTCCGATTCATTTTACAATTAATTAACATGCTCACTAATTAGTTCAATTCAGTTCAAAGGGTTGCAAAATGCACAGTCCAAATCTCCATTTCTTTGATGTTTCATTTCAGTAGTCCACTCTCAATCGATTATTAGCAATTTGTATTATGGCCTCATGGCCGGCTAGGCTGCTACGCTTAAGCCCTGTTTCATGCCCTTGGTCGTAATCAATCAAAATAATGCAAATTAGGTGTAATTTAATTTCCATAAATGCAAATCAGTCCACAAGGGTCTTTTGTTACATGTTAAAATTGAATTGTTTCATATTTAATCCATTTTTCCCGCATTTTATTCTTAATAATTTAGGAAAGAAATTTTTGTATAGGTAGCGTAAAGCAGATGAGGAAGAGAAATTGTAGGAAACAGTTCTTCTAGTGAAGAGGTCATTTGCAACAAACTTCATTCGTTTGCCAGTAACTATGGATTTTAAACTTTGAATTTTGCAGTAAAATTCAATATGCGAATTTCGATATTACAGGTAGACGAAAATACTCATTCGTTCCAGTCACTCTGCTTCCTATTTAACATAGATATATTACAATTTAGTGAATTATACAAACAATATGTTTGCTTTTACAGCTGCGAAATTCTTAAATATATTCTCTCTTATTCAATAACAAACTGCATTGTTAAATTTGCCTGAGGAAAATCGTAATAAAAGCAATAGCTTAAACAAAAACTTTATCGTAAATACTTATTACACCAATATTAATCTGCTAGTGCAGCAGCAAGAAATACTTTGTGACAAAGTTCTTCAATTATGTTTTTTTTGAATTTTTGTCTATTGTGATGAAAAGTTTTTGTTGATTTTACTTTGTCGTTTGCGTATAATTATATTTAATGAGAATATCTTCTAAGCTGTGAAACCTTCACATTTGAAGAAAAAGACTTTTAATTATTTTGAAGTGTAGTTTCTTTACAAATGAAATTAATTTTGAATGTAAATTTACTAATTTATTCGGGTTGAGTTCAAAGAAAACATGTTTTTAAATTATTTTCCAATGAAAAACTGTCGCCAAACTTTTTCGATTACATTTACAACTGAAATCAAATAAATTCAATCACCATATTTGCACGCGAAATTTTAGCAGCGTTCGAAATACAAAGCCTCAACTAATTAAAAACTTTCGACTGGAAATAGATAACCTTTTAAAAATATACTAAACTAATTCAAATAATCAACGAGAGATTTACAGAATTTAGTTTACATTTCCGCGGCATTTCACGGCTAAACACTTATCAGCAACTTTTTGTGAAAGATTAACCAAAGCAGAATATCGCTATACAGCCAAATACCTCGTATTGGTCCTTGCAAAAAGAATTTCTGGTAAAATTACCAAAACAAACAGCAATAACATATCGTTATACTATAAAAATGCCAGACAAATATATTCTCAAACAAACACAATTTCTTAACGAAATTTGTTCTGAAAGGCATATTGCTCTCGCCAATAAACTTTCCTAATTCTTTTCCATATTTCACTACATCTACGAAGCTGTAAGGGGCAATCACATTAAAAACTGAACTGCCTCCCAAACAAAGCACTTGTTCAGACACTAATAATAATCCCACATTGAAATTTAATAGTTCACTCTTGTATACACCAGCACGTAAATAAAGTTTTTCAAAGTCAATTATAAAAGTCCAGACACATCAATAACAAACTCTTTAGTCTTTGCTACCACTTAATGTCAAGATTTCCTTTGTAATTTCAATCACTACAATTTTCTCTGTTGCTCATGTTCTTGACCAAAATTGTAGAAGTCATTATGTCGCACACATTGGTTCATGAGTATTCCGTTCCATCTTATGATTATACAGAACACCTTAATGATGATGCTGGCGTCAATTTGTAAATGGCATGCTTAAGTTGGGAAGATGTAGTTCATGCTTAATTGTTGGAAATGAGAATTAAATCATCAAAATAATACTGTTAGTTCATCATTTAATCCAAAGAATTGCGGGAGGGAGATCCCAACATTAATTATTTTTGTAAAGCAAGAAAGAAAAATAGTTCTCATAAAATGAACTAATATTTCAAATTCGCCAATAAATTTTTTACAACAATTTCCACCAATATTCTGTAAAACGTCAGCAAAATTCAAAATTAGTAGAACATCTAAGATTTATTATTTAAAACATCAGTGGAAGAAAAAACACACTTGGGTAATATTTACACTGAATTTGTAATATGTAACAAAATTTTATGTCAATTTCAAATTCATAATGTGAAATTCAATGGAAAGTTTCTTATTCGCGCTTAGAGCAAGTTTGATAAAAAGTTAGTAAATCCCTGGAAGATTACGTTAATCCTACACCAATGTAGTAAATTAGCATTTGAAATATATGTGAGAAAGTGTCGGTAAAAGCTTGAACTTAATTTAAATTTATTATGATTACCACGATTAAATTGCTCGAGAATTAATCATGAAAGTTGTAAGGAAGTTCTACAGCTGACGGTAAATATACACAAAAGAAATACAAGTACAAGAAACAATGAAAATTTTTTTTTAATTCCTTAAACTGCTTAATTATTGGGCATTTAAATGTAAATTCTAGGATTTCATACCCTGTTTGTTGCGTTGATGTTGGCCGAGACCTGTAGCAAACCTTTAACAACTGGGAGATGATCGAATTTCACAGCAATATGTAGACAAGTATCACCAATCTAAATAAGAATTGAGTGTAATTGTGAAATCGCATCAATCGATGCTGAGCTGTTTAAATCGAAATTTCAAAGTTTGTTCTGTCGATTTTAAACCAACATTTGGCTTTTGAAGAATCAAACGCTTTGAGAATAAAATTCAAATTAGTACTTTATCAATTTCAAATATAGTTTTCGAAAATATCATGGAATTATATACAAAAGTAGTGTTTGTAAAACGAATAGACGTTGTCATAATTTCAATTAATGCAAAATATACCTCTCTCTAATCAAGTAGATTGAAACATATTTTTCAATTTTGTTTCGTGAATAGCATTTTGAATTAGGGAGAATTAGTTATTTATCATTAGTGGTGTTGAAAACTCACACTTGTGTATAGCTGGTGACAGTACCGTAGGCTGGATTTTGTGATGACGAGGACCAACAAGTGCCCATATATGGTGAAATTAGATAATCAAATGTATTTTTAACATCTTAATTTAGAATTTTTTAATTTTTTCAAGAATATTTTATTTATTACCGAAAAGTTGAACGTAGAAAGTATGATGATATTCTCCCGTCTCGTCATTTGATATACCACTGGCTGACGATCAATAGGATATCACAGATTGCATACATACATTTCCAACTGCTTTTGAGGGAAGAAGTTTAATTGAATAGTAAAGCATTGAATAGGTAAGCATTGAAAAACTGATTATTTAATAGAAAAAAATTAGGCGTTTTAAGTAGTACCGTATCAGAGTTGAAAGACTTTAGGGCGTATGTAAACGCGACTTTTAAAAAGCAAACAAAATGTTCATTCTTTTATTATAAGGAAAATACATTTTCAATTAACGATGATTTGCTCTGACAAAAACAAAGAAATATTTTTCGAGCATTTGTGTTTTGCGAAACATAGATTAGACATATGTAAACATTCTCTCTACTAAGAAATTATGAATTACGAAATTTATGCAATTTCAATCCTCAAATTTTGACAGTGTTCATTGTGTGCCAAAAGTTTTCTTTTTAATAGATAATAGAACTTTTTACATTTCTATTTCAATCTGAATTATAACAGATTTAAATGGAACAAAAATAATACCTATATCTAAACTTCGTTATATATATATATATATATATATATATATATATATATATATATATTTGATTTCCTGCTACACACACAACATGTAAAAAGGAATACCACTACCATATTACATGTTCCATATCTAAAATAGAGATATGCAGATTAAATCAATGATTCTTATAGCATTTAACTTTAACTTTGGCCTTTGGCAATATGACCATACATCTTGCTACAGACTTTGAAAAACGTATTTCAATCAAATCATGATCACATTCTTCGAAATTTTTTTTTAGATAGCATGTTTAAGGGCTTTATTTGATCATATTTTTACTCACTTGATATTCTTGCTTGTCAACAGCGTCCTTAAACATTTTTCTTTGTTTTTCTGTGACATGACATGTACTTAGAAACACCTCTGCTGTATATAAGTATATTGAAAGATATATGTTTGAAAACGAATAACTTTTCATCATCATTTAGAAATTTAAAAAAAAGTCTTCTGATCCTTAGATCGACACATTTCATAATATTGTTTGCATGTATGATCATTGTCAGTATCCAAAATATTTATAAGTATGAATTATTTCGATTTTCATTTCATCTACATATAGCTGAGACGATGAAGTATTCGAAGCGTTAATCAGAATTTAATTATTTTATGATTTTATGTAAAATACTCTTTCTTGGGTCCCTAACTCATTAGTTTTCAAATTGTTGTGAATTACATGCATATTGTCAAAATATTTTGCCATATTAGACTTAGAACTTGATTGATGGCCAAATGTATTCGGCCTATATTAGCTAAAAATAAATTTGAAAAAAGTGGGCATTGTAATTTTATTTTGGATGCGTTTCACATCTCAGAGCTAAATCAAACCATGAATGCTGAAAACTCTCATTTATACAGGAAACGTCAGACAGTTTATACACTATTAAATTGCATAATCGGAAAAAAACATCATTTCTAAGATACACTCCTGATTACGTGTACATAGAATGTCACTTGGACTATTTGGTATTTTAAAATTTTGCGAGAGAAAACGATTGAAAACAAACATTTCAGTGAAAATTCGGCCCCACCAGGCGAGCACAGAAATGAAACAAATTTTCATTTTAATTTCTCAATATAATACATATGCAGACATAATATATTCCAATAATAGGAATATTATGTTTAATAATATACTCAAAGGAATAACTTCCATCGTTTCCTTCTAGACGGAGAGCAAGAGTAAGGAGTCAAAGCGATAATTCTAAGTTAATCATTCCCCAACAATATTATGAATTAGAAATTGAAATAAGCTCAGGTGCATAAAGCAAGATCAAAGCCTTCGGATAAGGAGAACTAAACAGGCAAACTTTAACAAATGCTCCAATGACAAGAGCATAAATTCCATTAATGCGGGCTGAATTGCCGTGGAAGTCTAGACAAGATGAATTTAATTGAATTTCCCTGAACAATGCATCAAAGCAAAGAGATAATCCTCAATCGAACACTAACCATAAATCTAATATTACATTCTACATCGCCTGATTCTCAAATTAATGCTGAAGCATATATTCGGTTTATTCAAATCCATTACTAAAATGTTTCATTAGCTGTAAATGAAAATATATTTTAGAGGGAAAATCTCTTCTGATACATATTCTGGGATGTTGGACCGTCTACATTTCAGAATGATAAAAAATAATTAGAGTGGTAAACAGAATCAAATTAATAAATATAAGTTAATTAATCTTGCTAATGTAAGAAAAATTGATTTGAATACGTGCCATAAATCCAAAACAATCTATTCTCCAATGATCATGGTGGATTCTAATTTTAACAAATAGAACTGTTGTTAAAATTATTCGTTAACAAAAGATAATATATTGATGTAAAATAAATTAAAATTATTGAAGCAGAAAAACATTTCAACAGATATGACAAAGTATTGGAGAGAATTGTTGAAAATCAAAATTTATATAATTGGAACGTTCAAAGCTTTGGAATTTTTACTGCGCATTTTTGGTAAAGGCATGTATAGGAAATACAAACTTCAATCCGAATACGCAAGTTTTTCTATTTTCTATAAGTCTGACCATGGAAATGTCGCCAACTTAAATATTAAAATTCATGCAAGTTCTTGCAAATTCTGAAAATTCCTATAGGCATCTTCAAAAATAAAATTTGAAAAGGATTTAGTTTGGGTTTTAAAGCCAAAATTGATATATTTACCCTGTAACAACACCTAATTATTCGAGATTGGCCATTAAATAATTATTTGCTTGATAATATAATTTATGTTTTTTCCATTTTAATTCTGGATTCCAATGTGTTAATGTAATTGAAAATTGATTTTGATCTTTAAACATTTTGATACCAAACCATATACCCCGATGCAATTCCTTAAAGGACCGATCTGAATTGGTTCCTTACAATAACCTGAAAGAACTGCAAAAAAATTAAAGTCTAAGTTGGCGACTCATTAGTCCATGGGTGCTAAGATATTTTAGCATCGCAATACATGAAATTGTGAAAAGCATTTCAAATGTTACAGGTAAGTAAATTTGAAAATAGCAATAAGGTATTTTCAAAGCAAGTTAATGGTTTTCCAAGAATTAGGTATAATGTTATCAAGTGAACTTTAAATTTACAAAAACCTGTCACATCTCACAGAGTCTATCCAGCTGCATACTATGCAGTGTTGGAATACAAATAATGTAAAGCCTATTTCCGAAAACAGAATTTACACATTTTATGGCGAATTGTTCTATTTCCCTTAGTTTCCATGGAAAAAGGAAATATGTTGAACTCTTCATAAAATATGCATAGAAACTTCGAACTGAGATCTATTCAATCGAAATCGGAATGAGCCGTTTGGTCTTGTTTCATTTCCTCTGAAAACCATCTTATTGAACAATAAGGAACGTCTGCGTATGTCTACAATTTAGGTAAATGAGTGGTTCTGTACAGGGTCCACATGGATTCCAGGGGTCCATGCGACTTTACTGGGGCTTCACACTAAAAATATACCGAATTTTGGGTCCTCGGTGACATTTTAGTCGCACATGGGGGGAATTCTATTCAGAACGCTTTTCATTACTGAAAATGGAATATCTTACAGAAATTTGCACTATTTTAAAATACTGAAAGTAAAAAATTCAGGCATCAGTTCTATTTTTTATAACTATTGCACATAAATGTTTAATGAAATTTAATTGTTAAATAATTTATTTACATTAGTTTAGTTTAGTTTTCTTTCAAAATAAAGCATAATCATTTACTATATATTTAACAGTAACAATTCCTCTAATATTGTATTAGCGTTTTTTGCAGGGGAGGGGTGCAGCTGAAAAATTAAAATGAAAAGAGGTCTATGAGTAAAACAGGTTGATAACCACTGAGATAAAGATTTGTCTTCTGGCCGAACTGTAAATTTAATCCCGTTCCTTGGTCACATTTAAATAGACGTCCTTATACATTGTAGTCCACATGAAAGAAGAGTTAATCAAACATATGAATTTAATATCTTTTTTATGTGGTTTGTTATTATGATAACGAATTGTTTTCGGCATTTTCAAAACTGCCCAAATGCATTTTTCAAAGTCATTTTTAACCCATAAGTGTACCTGAACGATTAAAAAAGCAATTTTAAATTATTTTAAAGTGGTATGTGGACTACTGAGAACGCGAAAAATCAGCTAAAAAACTATTATCGAAAATATAAAAAAGTGCATAACAATGAAAAATTTCTTATAAAATTATTTTTAGTTAGAAAATAAATGATTTAGTACAACCAACTGAGACCATTATTTAGGCCCAATCAATGAGAAAAGTAATCAAAACGGCTATATATTGTATTCTACATGTATGTACACAAACAACATTTATCGTTAGAGAAAAGCTAGATTTATTGAAGCAGCCAAAAGGGCAGACTATATTTGATGAGAGTTTAGTTTGTCCGAAGAGTCAATCTTTTTCTAAACTCCCAAACTAGATATGGTACTAGGAACAGGCAGCCCCATGAAAAAATGTAATTGGACCAATCATAAAAAGTAATTGACTTTATAAATGGAAATTAACTGGATATTAATTGGATGCTTAATAAATTATAATGAGGAATTGAACATAATAAAATTATTATGGAAATACCAATTACTATTACAATTATCCAAATAAAACTCAAAATATTTTTAAATTATTTAAACAAATTCAAAATTAGAATGTAATACTGTTGATTGCAATTGAATCAGTTATATCCATACACAATAATAGAATATATTTTGAATAAAATACTGTAAGATTTGCTAAAATATTCACCAATTTGTCTTATAATTGGCTTTAATTGGATTTTATGGTTACAATTTATAAGTGTAATTGTTAATATCAGTTACTTCCTATTATTATTTTGTTTAATAAATAAATTCAAATAAAATTTATTATTTATTTGGAAAAGTCTTATTATTTTCAATTAAATTAATTACAAAGTCAATTACTTCCAATTATATTTTATTAAATTTTATAAATGATTTTTTCTTAAGGAGCTATGAAAAACAATATTTTTAACTGCATCTCACACTGACTTCTACTGCATTAGCTTTAAGCCCATGCTACACGAACAATTTTTGTCGCCAATTTTTGTTGGCAACGAAAATCGTTCGTGTAGCACCCCTCTTCCACGACTAAAATCGGGAGTAATTATCTAGACTAAAGTTGTTCGTTCGGACGACAAAAATCGGCGACAAAAGTTGTTCGTGTCACATGGGCTTTAGTTCGAGATTGCACTAAGAATGTCATGTTGGAATCATTCAAGCCTATAAATGCAAATTTTGAGAATTTTTCATTGAGTTGTAAGAGCTTTTAGTGAAAAAAATTATATAATAAAACCTTGTTTAAGTAATTAATTTTGTTATTTGGAAACACATTAAATAAATGATCAACTGGTTGTACAATTTTTTATTAATAGAAACATTTCCGACACAATTCTGAGTCATGTGTGAGTGACGTTTACACCACCTGTGATTGTATGAAATTGACGCAGGGCGTGGCGCCATTTTCACGGAAGGTTGGTGTAAAGGCGGAGTCGTAAAAATATTTCACAGCAGATGGCATGCACGACTGGATCATGCTAGAGTGCACAGCATCCTGTTCCGCAAATTTATATTAAATAAATCACACCTAGCGTGCAATTAACATTTCTAGAATGGATTAACATTCAACTTCTCATGCTTATAACGTTAAAAGAATGAATTTATACGACTACAAAGTGTTGGATAGAATAAATGATAAATCGTTTCAATGATAACAAAGTGTGCAATAATATTTGTTAATTTAGGTAATTTTGAATTAACCAAAAAGTATTGAATACATTATTTAAACAATATTTATTTTACATGTAATATCATTATAAACTAACAAAAAACGTTTAATATTAAATTTATTAGGAAACGTTCGAATTGAGCTCTGTCGGATCAGTCAATCCAACAGAATTTAATATTATACCAGCCTGGAACATAGTTCTAAAAATGAGTGAGCCTGTGAATGAAATTTTAGAAATTGAGATCATGAATTTCATATGAATTATTATTTTTGTTTACCTTGTACAAATCCACGTTATGCAGTGGATCCGCACGTAATCATGGGTCCTGAATATTTTGTGAAATTGGCAATTGATAGAAACGGTGGAACAGGTTATCACAAATTCTCGTGCCCCAGAACCATAGTTTGATCATAGCCGGTAATTAATATAGGTAGTGAAAACGTGTTCATAAGGGGTTTACGAATAAATAAAATATTTCAAAAAACTATTAGCAAAATAAGAAGAAAACAGAGATCTTCTCTAAACAGGAATTGCTTCTTACTGAAAAAGTAAAAAAAATTGATCAGCCCGTAGTATAACATGTTGTAAGCTAGCAAACACCAAATGTTTTTATAAGTTTAATAAAACTTCTAAATAGTAAAGTTGCAACGCCTTAAGAGAAAAATAACAGCGACTTGAAGAAGCTAAGAATGGTTACATATTATAAGAAAATTATGCATATTGCCCTCAAACCAATTTGTAGCAAGCACTATAAATTAGGGGAGAGAAGAGTATATCATCATATGAAGCACACAACCTTTCAATTCTAATAGGAAAAACAAACTTTTTAATTTCTCGGCAAACATGAGTTGCCCAGTGATTAAAATTTTGTGCATTAATCCAACCTAAAATAACTTAATCAACTACCCGTCTGTTAAATTTGAACAATTATGACAGAATGTTTTTCTAACTCGTATACTACATTACTGTTGATATTATTTGCAATCTTCCTCTCAGTTTGAAGACATACTTTTAAATTTTACTTGATAACATGGAATACAATGCACAAAGATTCAACTCTACTAGAAGTCTAAAAATCCTAGACATTATAATCCCCAAGTAATGTTCAGATCTCGCTCTTGAAAAAACACATCAACATCATCATATTTAGTTCTTATGTCCACGGCACGAGCAATAGCACTGGTAGTCGTTGAATATTTTATGAGAAGTCTCCAATCAAAATAAAAAATGAATAAATGTGAAATATTAAAAATATGAGCAAATTAATTTTTGTAATGTGCGCTCAATAACAAAGCAACACCTTACGAATAATTTAAATGTAAATTTACGATGAAATCAATCGTGATTCCGCAAGGACGTCCTTATATCTGTTAAACGAAACATTTCCAATGAAAACACATTATTTTTAAATTGCGAAATTATGGTTTGAAATATATTTTTGAATATCCAATTTCGCTTTCTCACATATATGGACATTGGCATTACACAAATGAATGAAAGAAAGTACAATAAAGTGATATACTTATAAATGGAGCATTGTAAAATACTAGTTTGAGGACTATTATAAAATTGGCTTCATGCGCAGTAATAGAAATTTTTAACGAGAGGGTGGCCTCAATTTTTCTTCCTAAAATTACTATAAAACGATTATATACTTGAACGTTATACAAAAATGGAATCAAGTCTAGAAAAGGTGTATGATTTAGGAGGTCTCCACAAAAATTTATGTTTTATGTTTAGACACATGAGAGCGAACATGCTTAAAACGTCTTATATTGAAGGAATAGGGGAAATTTTTTGAACAAAATGGTTTTTATCATATTTAAATCACTAAAAATGTATATCACAAAATTCAAATAAAGATCCAGAATTTTTTACAAGGTTTAGATAGTTTTTTGATAAGAGGGCTTGACTAGCATGAATAATGAAGTAGAAGAACTATTCATCAAATTGCAATAAATGAGCACTTCAAGTTAAGAAATCCATACAGTTAGAAGTATTTCCATGGTGAAGGATTTCATACAAATATAAATATTGTCAACGCACAATTACAATGAAATTTGGAAGCAAAACTTACTTCAAATCAGCAAATTTTCGTTCCAACATAAATTTTTTTCAGTGTTACTCAGCTAAGTAAGTGTGTCCCAAACGTTATTCTTGCTGTCCACTTAACAATAGCGACATTAATTAACAACGAAGGTGGAGACAGGTTATCGAACTACCGACATCATAATAAAAATAATCAATTGATAAAATTATGTAATTTGTCACATTCAATTATTTATTATAACATTGCCCGACTCGCGATAGCTTTTTAGCTAATGAGCACAAAAAAGTAATTCTTTCAAACAACCAAAGTAATTGATTTCGCTGTCAGGCTTTAGCCTTTGAATGCATTAATTTTCTGAAATCCAATAACTGTGGTTTCGTACTTAGAGCATGCGACCAAGGCGACGTCAGTTGGAATGGAATTCATACCATGGAGGAATTGAATTCCCAATTAATGCAAACTAGGCAGGTCTCGAGACATGTAACCGAATTATTTTTTAGTTAGAAATAAAATTCCGCTTAGTGTAGAATGGAAATCTAATAATAATCTTATCCTTTAAAATTGAATTAGTGATTAATACAAAGAAAACTCATTTGGAATTACTACGATGAATTGCACTTGTGAAATCATTACAAAAATTATTAAAATCCCTACTGACGTTACTCGTTTTATACGATGCCGAAACTATGCCTCTGAGTATCCACCTCGGATTTTAATTCTAGAATTTGCTAATAGGCTAGATGTCTACAGTCTGCATGGAATTTTTCGATCTCTCTTCATTGGCATTACTTAAGTGTTCACATTTGCAACAACCCTCTAAAATCTCATAATGGCAATGAAAAAATACAACCAGTTTTGGGACTGGCCAAGTGGTAACGAAATTTAATTTCACTGATAAAATGAATGCTATACTTATTCATATATTTTTATTGAAGTGTGTTTTAATAGACTCATCAATGAGACAGAAACGAACTTTTGAGAAATTCGTTTTTCTTTGATTTGTTAACACAAAATTACTTGGTAAGACATTACAAAAAATCAACATCACTTTTATAAGTATGACTACTATGTCAAACGTCAATTATTTTATGAACATGTATCGATTAATTTTTGAGGGAAACATTGACAAAAGCCAACGTTTGGGAAATAGTTTACTACATCACGAGTGAATTTTAAACTAAATATAAATTATTAATATTATCTATTTATACCTTGTCACAACCTCATCAAAATCTAAATGTCATTTTGACTTTCGATGCCTCCAATTGATGAAATATGAAAATCTAATTCCAATAAATTATAAATTTGCGACAAAGTGGAATGAGATGTGACACAAAGTATTTAAATCATTTACTAACTTGATTCAATTTGTGCGAGTGATATCCGATAGGCAAAAAGAGAAAACCATAATTTTTCATGCTCAAAATAAAAATGATACTGGCAAATTAATATTTACTATAAGGAATCGGAGTGTACGAAATCATGTTGCAATTAATATAATAATAATGTCAGCTGTGTCACGAAGTATGCTATTATAAGTTCCGCACTGTGCATTCGCCTTAGAAATAATCAAGGAAAAATTCATTTGTTTATTAAAATTTTAGCGAATTTCCCGATATATATATATATATATATACACAATTGAAAAATGTGAAATTAGAATTTCGTGAAATCCTTAAATTTCAGTGAATTTGTGAAAATAGTATTTCACATAACTTCCTGAAAACTCTAAAATATCTTCTACAACAGTGATTTCAAAAAAGGATTGAACTCTACTCTAGGCAATACGTTAAAAATCAAACAAAAGATTTTGTAACTGAAACTTCAATGAAATTTGGCAAGAAATTCTCATTTATATTTAAACATTCTTCGTGTAGATAAATAGTTCCAGTGCAAGCAAAATTGACATTCTGAGCGAGACTGAAGTCGTCTTCCTTCACTATGTCCTTTTATACTAAAGAAATGTTTAATAAATTGTACAAAGTCTTTAAGTAGGAAAGTTATTTGAAATTGTTACAGCTTAGCTAATGTATTCATTATGTTATTATTAGGAATGATATAATACATGCAGATAATAATATTCAATTACAAAAAATGGCAAAATTCTTAGTGCATAAAGTATGTTAGCTCATATCTTTTAAGGCATTAGCCCTAATCACTAAGCTAACGGCCAGAGTTCAATTTTTTGCATGTGATATGGATATGAATTAGGGCAAAAACACACATTAATAAACTTCATCGGAATAGTTGTGTTGGAAGTATGAGGCTTAAATTTTTGAGATCTTTGTTATTAAAAACCTATTTGTTCATTTTGTATCACGAAGCTGAATGAAATTTAATAAACTACCCTTACTATGATGTGTTGACCTATTTACTTGACCAACAGATTGTAGCAAATGTGGAAATGGGAAAAAACTGATTGACTTTCAAAGAAGAAGTCAATTTATTTGACATTTACTGTACGAGAGAATAATCAAATATACGATTTGCAGGTTGAACTTAGAAAAAAACTTACAGTTTGTTTGAAAGTACTTTTCTATTTTTAGGTGTATATCATTGCTTCAACGCTATTGAAAATATAGTAGAAACAGACATCTGACACTTGAATTGCATTTTGAAATGATTTTTTTAAAACTGCGCTCCAATACGCCTGCTGCCTGCTTCTAGGTGTGACTAGAGGAAAAACCGGCTCTGCATTCATGTTGCTTTTTGTCAAAAAACCGAGCTTTGCGCACTCCTGATTTTTTAACAAGAGAATTGTGTATTTTCACAAAGAAATTGTTTTATCACAATAAATTTAAGCCTATATACATATAGTAAGCCAGCTCTTCCAACTCTCTCAAAGAAATGGGTAATTTGAAGAAGCACCATTCCTTTCAAACTGTTAAGTATATTTCCAAAACAATTTTGCAATGAAATAAGACAATAAACAGGATATGCTGAAATGTTCACCCACATCTTTCAATAGTCAAATAACCAAAGGCAAATAAGCGGTTATATATTTCTCATATATATATTTATTCTTGAAAGTAATCAGGAAATTGGAAATATAATCTGGATAAAGGAATAGATTCACGTCAAAATTAAAAGATGAATCTTATATAAAGCGTGTGAAGGTATTAATACTTAGTAGATAATTTAGATAAGAAATACAACATGAATGCGATTACATCTTTTTCTGAATATCAAGAAAGTGCATTAAGTCAAAGTAGCCATACTAATTAGATTCGAGAAAAAATGGTAATAGTATCACTTTTCCAAGCCAATCTCCAGATCTCAACAACAAATTTAGATTAACTACAAAATTCTCAATGTATTGAACAAAATCAGTAATAGCCATAAATATTCAGTTGAAAAAATATTAAATTAAATTACAGGCGTTAGCGTTAATGGATGAAAAATTTATGATACTTGCTCAAACGAAATGTCTAGAAAATGGTTGTAAATGGATCTGCTTGGATTTAAACTAATTACTAGATGATTTCTTGGCAAACAATAACAACACTATAAATATTTATATAGAATTTTTATGCCACTATATTAGTAAAAATTTCAGATTTAGATAATTATAGACTACCAAACTTGGGAGCCGAATTTGTGAGAAATATCACGCGCCTTTTTTCAATAAATTTTTCGAATTTGATATACATCTTCAATGCCTAAGCGGTATTTGCATTTGACTATTTCAAGTATGCCTAATTCAAATAACATATACAGTCTAGGACTTTTGTTGCATCTTTGATGGCTTCTTGGAAATATTTTAAACATTAATAACTAATGAATTAATAGAGATATTCAAAATATGAAAGAACCACTTGATAAAGAAGTGCTTCCTTTTTCATTTACGTTCTAAAATAGCCAATTGTCGAGAACCCATTGAGGCCATTCGGCGCCGCGGCCTCTGTTTTTGCGCAAAATACGTCTGAATTGAATTAGGGTGATATATCTACATAAAGAAAAACGGTTAGGGCTAATTGTTGTTCTCATGGATTTTAGACATCTTGCTTACCTAAGCATTCATCTTTGCAAATGCTTCAGACAAAGCAATATATTTTAGGGCCAATTTTCAACATTACATTACACCAGTTCAAGTATTGGGCAATTTCCACAGAAGCGTGGAGAAAATAATTTGAAAATGTGGGAAAAGGCTTATCTTTTTTTAAAGAAAAGCAGGCAAAGTTTAAGTATTAGACTTTCCATGGAATTCCTAGTGCTAGATTGTATTTAGGCCTTAAATAGTAAAATTTCAAAAAATTTAGAACTAAGATTTAACAAAATCCAATCAGGAAATGATCTGTAGATGCTTTGATGAAATTGTAAAACGCATTTAAGCTGACTTGAGCTTTTAGATTTGCGAGGATCCAGCATCGATTAGAAATCACATCACTCAACCACATGAATTGCTGTGAATAAATCCAAGGATATACAAGTGCAAGAATTCATGTATTCAATGCACACAATTAGCTTCCAATTGCCCTTTATTAGTAAACAAATTTTAAAAGATAAACTACTGTCAACACAAATTTCGAATGACTTACCATGCAAAATTTATGCGAACATTAACTCAATGATATTAAAATATAAATATTTAATTAATCTTAAATTGAATTCTGACTATAGTATAAATAAATATTTACATATGGATATAGACCACACACTACTTTCTAGCTGCTAGGAAAAACGTCACAAACTACCTAGAATAGCTTACTCAATCAGAATGCAAGGTCATATTATGCGTTAGGTTATATTTGGATTTGCGTAATATATGAACGCTTGGGGGAATCAGTACGCGGTCAGATACAATATGATATGAAATTGGCTTCACTAACAACTTCGTTTGGGAATTAAAGTTCAGGTAACTGAGAGGTCTAGCAAAAAATAGAATTCAGATTTGAAAATCTTACTTCTAGAGTCAACTGAGAAAACGGCTGTTTTGCTGAAATACGAAAATGAATAATAAGAACGAAATTCGCGACAAACTCTACTCGTACTTATAATAAATACGATTCACAATAAATATACATGTAGATAGATTTAGTACTTATAAAAACTTTTAGATTGACAGACTAAAACTAATTATATGTTGATTTTTTCAGCAAAAAACACGACCAGCAATGCAAAAAGGAATTGAAGTAAATACTTATTAAAGTATGGAGCATATTAAACATCTAACTATGGCTTTCATCATAAAAGAATTGCACTCTCAATCTTGATGTCGAGCAATGTAAGTGTTTGAAAAATCAAATTCCAAACGATATGGCGTTTACTGAGAGTGTTTATTCTAGCATTATAAGAGTCCAGCTTGGCCTCTTAAAAATGATTGACATTCGTCTGAATTTTCAAAACAAGTTAAACAAAATTGCAGAATTTAAGTGGTGTCTAAAGACTCAGATTATTGCATTCCGATTTGGAGTATTTCACATATGGATTTGAAGACAACTTGAATTTACTAAGTTTTTTAAGAGTACTAAGCTTATGAATCGTCCAATCGGGTGATATGTAGCTTTTCAATACAATTCTAGATTAAGTTAAAGTGTATTTTTTAATTCTAATTAATTTTAAAGTCTTTGGTGGGCTCTTCAAAAAAATTTAAACGTTATAGCGAATTCGTAACGATCTCTAAAATCTAAAAACTCCCCAAGATAGAGGATTGTCTTCTCCAATGAGACAAGCTGTGTGCAAAGTTAGAGGTTGTGGCGTCTACCTGAGTAGTCTATCTACAGAAAATAAAATAGTTGAGTACAGTTATTTGCTATATGGGTTTATTACGTTTTATCATCTGACTTTATGCACGGGGAAAATATGAAAAATTTTTTAAAAATGGGATGTCTCATTGAAAAATAATTACGACTTTTACAAATTTTAATGACAGAAATGAGTAATTTTGTCACAAATGTTTAATTTAACAGGGGAAGGGGGAACAGGTAGATATAACCATACATGCGTTCCTATCAAATGACCTCCAATTTTTTTAAAAAGCTTGGATAAAAATATTTGAAAATGAGGGAAAACTCGATTGCATCCATATGATTACACTAGATTATTTAGGGTTAAGATTAAAACTAATGGAATTATATGGGAATTATTTATTCAGAAAGATTTAATTCAGTTTTCATAGCTCTTCATTCGAACGTTAAAAGTTTGGAAATATGTGGAAATTGACTATCCAATGCAGTATGTAAATAAAAGCTTGAGATCAGCAAAACTCTAAAAGATTGATTTAGGGAATCTGAGACAACCAAAGAACATAGGGAATTTGCGCACGAGAAGACGATTCAAATAATAAAATTCCTTGAATGTAATTTTTACCTCTACTGCCATTTGCAAATGCGAAACTACTTCAAAGGTTACATGGAATTTATAAATAAGAGATTAATAACTAGACATCAAAGAACAAAGTTTGTTGAAAAATACCAGTCCCACAAATTGTTTGCAAATGGCATTGTGAAGAATGTAGTTATACCTACATCCAAAAAAAACAACCTCATTTTGAAACACAGATCAAAGACACTCTCTTGGACATCATATGATGTTAGCATAGTCAACCCCAAGCACAGCAAAAAATAAGAAATTGAGGACATATTAAGTTCACCAAAATTTGCAGAAGTTCAATTAATAAACTACAAAGCTACTTTTCAATAAAATATTATGAAAATATATTAGTTGTACGCACGTTGAATATGATTTATACATATATATATATATATATATATATATATATATATATATATATATATACAGTTTCATTATTAATTCTTAGGAACATAACAAATAATATATTGTAGTAAAAATGGCAAATTCATATATTTAACCAAATGACAATCTTGTCAACTGAAATTATTCAAAATAAAATCAAAATAATGATTATAGTATTTTCAAGAAGCAAGAAATGAGCTTGAACATCTGTACCTATGTCTTATGTCTCAATGATCTCATCTATTTCTTAATTGACTAAGTTATTAAGAACTGACAGAATACCAATTTAAACTTCAAATCAGATACGCTTTAATTAGTTCTTTTCACTGATAAATTGCAAGCAACACACTATTGATAGTCGCGATAATTATATCAAAGGAAATTGCTGCGAGATAGATTCTTACAAAAACAATTAGTTGTAAGGAATTTATCAGTAACAAGAACGAACACGTTGATTTGAGAAGGAAAATGAATTTCAAATAAGAAAAGGGTAGGATTTAGAAAAATCCGCTAGGAGTCCTTATTGATTGCGTTCTTAGATGAGTGTCAAGTCAAACAATAATTCATAATCCTATATATGCACATATTGAGATTTAAAAAGACCTTTGGGGATGTCATTCATTTTCACCTTTAAAAGAGCCGCAAATTACATCCTAAAGATAGGCCAAAAACATTCATTCAATTTAAACATCTCATTATAAATAAATATGCAGTTCTCTGTAAAAGGGCCAAATTTTATAAAGATTACATCAGTAAAATTGAATTAAATTAAGGAAACAAAAACTATGTGTGTGCATAATGTACAATTACACTTTTTGAAAACTTCAACACACGAATAAAACGTAGAAAGTTTTCTGATAATTTTATGTAAAAATTTCTGTAGAAACAATAACGTACGTAGCTCACAGACTACAATAATATTCCAAATTTATAATCTGCATTATGTATCATTTGATGTGAAAATTTGAAATAATGAATCTTAGGTTACTACACAAAGAAATCGTAATACATAATGTAGAATGTATACACATAAACTTACCAATAAGGCTTGCAATTGATATTCTCCTTCCTTTAAATAGTATATCCATAAGATATTAGTTCAAGCAAAAAAAGAGTTATAATGTAAGGAATTATAGCGACATGGTTAAAATGAGTAGCGAAAGAATCGGCGATGATTGGACAGATTGTTCAGCCAATCACATTTGGGGAGATTTAGCACGTGCATTGATATCTGTGTGTTCAAATCTATTCTAATAAATAAAAGACTTGGTCACAGCAGGAATATATGAAATCAGGCGCTAGTTCATGGAAAATGAGGTAATAATCTGGAAATGGAATCTTCATGTCAGACGCTATAATTTTCTAACAAAATGCCATATAATATTAAACATGGAACGAACGGAAATCTCTAAGTCAATTCAAGTGACATTTTAGTTAAGAGAGATCTTTATCAAAATGCAAAATTTTGCAAAACTTACAAATGAAATGTGACCTATTGACATGAATTTAAACAGTGATTTAATAATGCGTATGACAAAAATAAATTTCCGAATTTTACNGCTATACAAACAAATACCTCAGTCCTTGGTGTTGTATTACATAGTTTACCAGTAGAATTTCCATACATAGAATTACCTCCACTTGTCAAAAAAGTTAGAAGCAAAAATAGAATGTTCAAATATCAAACTAACAAAAGACAGAAAATCAATTTATAGAGCTATAATCAGTAAATACATGTGTTTAACACTTGGCATGTCATCTTCTGGATTAAATGACAGCATTAAAGCGACGGGGGTATGATTCATAGAGTAGTTTGATAAACCTGATTTAAATGTTGTCTCCAAATTTCACTAATGTCATTTCGACAATGCATTTGGATTTCTTTTTCCACTTGAGTCCACAGATGCTCAATTAAATTGACATCTGGGTTTCCACGAAGACATATCTCTAAGGAAGGTAATACCCAAACCCCTATAAATTACTTTGTTACGCACGAAGTGTGCGTGTGGACTTGGACACTTATCTGTAAAACAAATTAATATAATATTGGCAGTTGAGGGTACTAACAAATTTGATCAATTTTCGATTGCCATCCTGCTTGATGCAACGCTAGACCNGGTAAATGACCGAGAGCCCACAGCATCTAGGTTTAGTTCTTTAAAAGTATGATAATCTGTTAAGAAAACGCTTAAAATAGCGTCAAAGAAAACGTTCACGCAAAACAAGAACAATTTTCAATTCTAACCAAGTCCTCAATTATAGTGGTACGCAAAATGATACAATACAAAACTGAGTAAACAAAAAACAACTACACCTGGACCTTGGTAGTAGTGATTTTTTCGATATCAAAGATCTCTTAGCTAGTTTTCAAATACTGTAACTCGTTGATGTAACTAGAGTCACTGTACCCACAAATCAAAACTTCTAGTTTGTAAGAAAATTCGGTGAATTAGCTACGAATATTTTAAAATGTAAATCTTAATTGTACAACTCCTATAATAACCATTATAAGCATATTAATGGTTTGAATTTTGAGGCGCTTTATATGGAAAAATACATGCACAAAATTCATTTATGAAGTCAAATTATAGAGGCATTTTTCTAGGGGCCCGGTTTACAGCAGTAGGCAGTTGAAATCCATTGCTCCTCAATGCAACTTAATAAAATTAGAACTATTAGATGTAAATAGTAAGAAGTTCTTCTAAAAGTTCTAAATATATAGATTGTCACTGTGCTAAACAACAACTGGGAATGCTCTAAAAAACTTTCAAAATTCTTTCGACTAAAGTAAACAAACCAAGGTTCTACTATTTTTTGGCAAAATCCTAAGTTTTTAGGTAAAAAATATCCCCCTAGTTATTACTAATTTACTGATGATGGTGGAAAAAAAAGTATGAATTACTTTTCAAAATGTAATTTTTTAGTGCCAATTGTGTAAAACCGTTCAATCAATAAATAAAGATTATTTAATTTCAAATATGTGCATTTTCTTTGTAGTAGAAAAATAGCATACTTTTCAACAATTTATAAAAAAGGCAATGTAAATCAATGATACGGAAAGAAGGAAATAATCCATGCGCTTTACAAAAGATTAATTTTAACAGTACAGCAATTGATTTTCTGTCAAGACTGCATAGTACATATATTAATCGATTTCATGTTTACAAGACTTTTTCTCTAAGTTGAATCGGACATATACATCTCCTTCTATTAGCACATGCACATAGGTGTAAATCTCCATGAGACCAATAGGCTCAAACTCAGATATGCATTTTGATGAAACCACTCTACCAAAAGATAAGCCAATTGTAACTGAACAAAAATTAATGTCTTAATTACCGTACTGGAAAAGTCATATATTAAACAGTCTAGGACACACATGTTTCAGATTGCAAGGAACCTAAAACAATATTTTTGTCATCGACTAGTATGGCTTTGCGTCGATTTGTAAATAAAAAATCAATATATATATATATATATATATATATATAAATCTTCAAAGAAAAATACATTAGTCATTACAAAAAATAAATTAATATAGAGTATATTTTGTACAAATATTACAACAAACTAAGGCAATAGTCAATGGAAATTGTGTTGAATGATTGATTTATTAAAAAAGGTAATACTAGAATTTCAGCAAAAAAGGTAATTGATACAAAGTTAAAGTTTGATGAGAAACATCTGGATTTAGTGTTCGGTATCATGCATCTCGTCTATAAACATCTCATCACAATTTAATTTATTCATTAGTTGGGTTAATTTTATATAAGAATATTTACGTGTTTCTACAGATTAAATTTCTCTAGTTATAATTTAAGAATAGTAAATGGGATTAAATCCAATTAAAGAGATACTGTGTACTCATTTTTATGTTAAACTAATCGAGAACCGGATAGTGAATTCATGATTTTAATAGACTCCTTCGAAAAATTTAAAAATACTCAAAATAAATTCCCTTAACAACATATCATCGTCTAAAAAAATTCGAAAACACAAGCTTAAGACTATTTATAACATTTTGCTAACAATCAAACTGCGTAATTCTTGAATAAAAATACTATTCACATAGATCGAAAAACAATAAATCTAAAAAAACAAATGAAACCGATAAATTATAGATGTCAGATTTACGAGTAATGCCACAAATTTACAAAATACTGACATTCTCATGAAAAATAAAACCAAGAAGGGTGAAGAGGAAGAATAACCTACATATCAAGTATTGCCAAGCCGTAAAAATTGGAAACAATAAAATCGAAAGTTCTTCCTAATTAGGCACCCACATGCATAATATTTAAATAACCTTTGAATGGTTTGTCTTGAAATTGTAAACCTTTTTTAAACAGAATCTTTGCAGATTTGACATAATGTTTAAGCTCATTGACAAAATTTATAATAAATTCATAGAAGTGGAATCCGCATGGCCGAAATTAATCAAACTTTAACAGCATATTTTCAATTTTGCTAGATTATTCCCCAAATCCACTATAAGAAATATTAAAATATTAGTAGTTTGCAGGTTGTTAATTATTAAAGTGAAAAGGTATTGTTATAGTTATACCCATTTATTTTTACGTAATATTCTAATTTTGGTGTTGAAACTTGGTCAAGTACAGATATCGGCAACCAGCAAAGAAAGGAAAATTCAAGCCTGTTACGATGCTAGAATGGCAATTTGATGTTAGAAATTGTGTGTCGAACCCTATGCTAATATTAACAACTTATTCACATACGTAGTTAGGGCTGTTCGATAATAATTTAATTAGTCAATTAAATATCAATCAATTATCTCAATGGATATTGATACCTAAAACCTTTTGTTTACAAAAACTTTTTTAACGATGGTGTCGAAAACAGAAAGGGCTTAGCTAATGTGTTGTCGAAATGCGATTGGTTCAAACAAAGCAAATATTACACTTTGGAAGTTTGAGTGTTGCAAGTTATTTTGATAACTGCTAAACGATAATCGAATCGAATTTGACAGTTGAATCAACCAATTTTAAAGTACTAAATTCTATATCAATTATCAATTAACAATCGATAAATCTAACAACCCTACACATAGCTATACTGAAATGCACACAGTAGAGCCTACGCAAGTTCATCTATAACTTGATTACTAGAACCAAATGGGTTAACCCATTTATATATTTTACATTCAAGAGGAATTAAAAAACCACAAGGTCAAGCTCAAAGGATTTCTTGGTTAACGGCTAAAATCTGAAAAGATAATTGTAAATATTTTACTTAGAATCTGTAAATATTATGCAACAACTGTGAAAAGTTATGTAAATAAAATGGAATTAAGTGAAGCACGTGAAAGTATTAGCTAATCCATCATTTACCTGGATAAACTGGAGGGCGGAGAAGCAATCGATTGATTCCAAAAACCCTCGAATTCCCGACTGGTGGCATAGTTATCGCCTCGTGCAATCAAATCAAATTGACAGGCATGATTCAAAGGAACTATATTTGTTCAAATCAATAACAGCATCAAATTAGATAATATTTTTGAGTGGATGCGATTAAATACTTCAGACATGCTAAGTGAGTACAAATTGAAAAATGGAATTGTGGCTGTTGAATTTCCATTTACTAACACATTTAGGCGCTAAAAATATTTCTGAGTCAACTAATTGAACACACGATGCAAAAAAAATGAAATAGCATAGAAAATTCAAAGTAGAGAAAATATACCTCCTATCATTTAATTATTCTCTAATACAAGCTGCATCAAACACAAACCTCAGAAAGTCTGCAACATAAAATTTTGTAAATTCAACAAATTAGCAATAATAAGAAACCATACTGAACTAAAAAAAAACGTCTGAATGCAAAAATGCAATACGAATTTTCAATGCTGTGCAGCAATTAAATGACAATATTTATAACTGAAAACAAAGTTATTACTTAAATCATCGATTCATAAATTGTACTTTTGTAAGAAGCTGTTAGGAAAATGACAATTTCAAAAGGTCCTTTCCTAAAAACGTTTTTAAAAGTATAGTATTTTATAAAAAATCCTATAACTCAAGGCGTACATTGAAGTAAAGCAAAGTAAAATAAAGACATTGTTCAACAGACGTAAAGAATGAAATTCAATTATAATATATTTTAATTTATTAATAATACATGCATGCGAAGTTATTGAGTAATTTAATCCGAATGTTTTTAAATACATTTTAATATTATTACAATGAAGACTATAGCGTTGTAATCTTTTGATAATTTTGAAAATTTTGATATTAAGGACATTGTTTTGCTATATTCAAAGCAAATTAATTTAAAAAACAGGTCTTTATAATTACATTCATGCACAAACGAATTTTTTTACACAAACCGTGGATTTACAGCTACTCAAGGAATACTGTTTTAGTCAATTCAAAAAATCTATAAATTTATTGATATCATTTTTATCATAATGCCAGTGAGGGTTAGTTTAGTACTGTCAAAATAAACAATGTCATCTAGGTAAAATTTTATAAAATATATTAATTCCAAACAAGCCATATTTTACTTGTGTCGTATTTATAATGTCTTACATAAAATTTTGAGTGTTTCCAATACAGACGCGGGCTTAGAAATTTTGATAATTTGTTTTTAAAATAAAACTCAAAGCATGTTGCCTCTTGAACCATGTCTTTTTCAAAAGTGTTTCAAACATTCATCTCCTAAATAAAAAATAACAATTTGGTGTTAAAAATTGCCCCACGCACCAAATTTCGCGCGAAATTACAATCTCGAATCTTAGAATAAATAATGAATAATGGCAACCTTCACTATGCACTCAAGACAACCTTGGAAAGTCGTCGTGAAGTACCAGCTATATATTTGAAGGTTTGATTATATTTCTAGTTAAAAAATACTGAGGTTTTACTACGTAACGAAAAAAACATTGTACTGTTTCATCACAAGCATAGTTTTCAATGGCCAATAAATTATCTGAGCAAATTTAATGAAATTATGAATATTATTTGATGATGAGTTACAGGGAAACAGGCATAACAAGAAGCTTTTAAATACAGGTTCTTACGGTCAATAAGAAGAAATGAATTAAACCTAAGAGGGGGTTTCAAATAATGAACACTAATTAATTTCTTCAGTGTACGCGGCAGAAGTAGAGATACACAGGCAGAATGTCTCCCACTGGAGAATTTAAACACAAAGCAGACTAAATCAATTTTCCTCTTTTACCGATTTATAAACGCATTGATTGAAAAGCAGCCATAGTTCCGCGGAAAACTTCAAAGACGAACTTAAACCCTCGAATATCCGCGCTGGGTTAAAATTTAATATTTTAAACTCTCACGTCAAATAAAAGTCAAAATCAATTGTCAATTCAGTTTATTTCGAATATTGTAATTCGATTTACATTTGCACACGACCTCGTTACATTCTTTTTAGTTCTAATATAAAATTGTCAATTAAAAATAACGTTGGTTTTTTAAAAGTACTGACAAAGTGTTAAATATTCACAATTTTTTATAACACATTACATGTAGATTTTATATAACATTAAAGGTTTATAATGGATAATATCCATCAGTGGCTGCGGAACGAATTTTGCTTTGGGTGCGGCAAGTTACATTTATTATCCAGTATATTAATTAACTTTGAGGACTGTTATTGTTTATATTTTAAAACTTAGTGAGGTTTTTTCTGAAGATGTGATTTAGTGGGAGGGGAGGGGTGGCAACTGTGTTTCAGTAGCAATAAAATAATTAAAATTATAATAATTATAATCATATTGAACTATTCAAAAATATTTGTAATTTATATTACATATTCTAGAGCAATTGTTTTATATATTTCTAGCTTCAGAGTACTGTAATTTTGAAGGCATGATAGTATATATTTAGCAGATAATAAAATTCATAGCATTCCTAAAAATTACATGGATCAAGTCTTTTCTTTAAATGATTCAAAGTTTTGATAATGCGTTTCTTAGAATTTTTCAAACATTTAAGAAATCAACAGGCAAACATCCAAATATAAGGCAACCTAATCTGTTTCATAAATATATATATATATATAAAATGAAACAAAGACGGCCTATTTACAATATATATATATATATATATATATATATATA
>CABFPE010000155.1:413479-450416 GCA_900660155.1 Hofstenia miamia | reverse complement strand
GCCTTGGGAATGGCGCTAGTAAATCATTATTGTTTAATGTGCTGAATGCACAGCTTTTTGAATAGTGATAAACAATTCATTACTAAGTGCTCAGCTGTTATGAATTATCTCCCTTTAAACAAAGTCGTGGACCACTGCCTCAAATACCCTAGTGCTCGAATGTTTTTAGCTTTCCATTTAATTAATAAAGAAACCTGACAAAAGAACACAAAGTAAATCTGATAAATTTCGGTCATCAACAAAATATAATATTGCACAGCTTTTATACTAAAATTTGTTTAAACACTCAAATATTTGGCTAGTACTTGTTATTGCTGAGTTTTTGACAATTTATTAATCCTTGATTTCTTTTGTCTGCTGTCATGCACATGTCAGCATTAATTAGCATTTTGCGACTTGGCCTTCTTACCAATTGTCAAATATCATTTTGTACTGCCAATTAATTAATAGAAAAATTACTGCTTATAAATTGTACAAATAATTAACTAATCATAATCATGTGTTTTTACAATTAATATTTATATCAAAATTCAGTCTTCTTTCATTCCTTTGTTTCTCTTAATTTGACCACACATGATTCTGAATTATGTTACAATATGTTAACTTAATATATCACAAATGAGGAGACACGCACTATCTATAATGTGTGAGAAAGAATTTCCTTCCAACCAAATTAAATTTGGAATAAATGAGAACCAATTTCATAGTGAGAACACATTTAAAATGAATCATTATTCCCATCAACATCTTGTGTTAAAAAATTAGATATTAACATGTTTTTTTAAAATGTAAAAGATAGCAAACACAATTTTTCAAAAATAATAAAAACATGCTATGTTATGTACTCACATGCNCACCTAAAAAGTGAATAGTTAATTGTGGTTACATAATGTAATAGAAGAAACTAAACAAGCAGTAACAATTAGTAAATCCTTACCCGCAATAACACAGTCAATGTTACGAGGTAACAATGAATCAATGGTGATAAAGCCTGGTAGANGTGTTAAAAAATTAGATATTAACATGTTTTTTTAAAATGTAAAAGATAGCAAACACAATTTTTCAAAAATAATAAAAACATGCTATGTTATGTACTCACATGCTTGAAGCATTTTCAGGCATAACAGTTTTTTGAGTTGATGATATAGTTGTCTGCTGGATATTGCCAGACCCCATTTGGTTGTTGTAACTAGACATCATCTGATCAATTTGACCCTCAAAATTTTGAGACCAGTCCTCGAAATTTTCTTGTTCTTTCAGGATATTATCAAAGCTAAAAAAATTTGATTAATACAAAAAACATTTATTAAACATTTTTCTAGATTAAAATTTAAAATATAATGTTATGAATATAATAAAAAGTTCTTAGATAATATATTTTACAAAAGAATGTCTTACATGGTTTCATCAAAGCTAATTTCTGAGTCACTTATATAAAGGGTTTCTTCTATGATTTGCTCATATTTGGCGTTCCAGCCAGAGAGAAAATTGGACACATTAATGAAAGACATTTTAAAGTACATTGAAAACAAACTCCTTTTAACCAAAGTTGAAATAATAATGAACAATGATAATAAAAATTTAAATGCGGGAGACATCAAGTTTTGATTGGATGGAGAATATCCAATTAGCAATAAGTAAAATCAACTCAACTAGGGGAAACTTTTGCTATAAACTTGATTCATGGTATGTACAAATTTCAAGTAGGTGAGTTTACACAAACATAGCTTTTAACTAATTTGATATGTTGGCAGATTCTCCAAGAAAAGCTTTTAAATGTCGAGTTTTTACATAATTGACAGGTTCTCTTTGTGGGTTTCCAGATGCAGTAATAAAAAGATTTTAAATTGAGTACACTTGAATGTGACAGATTAAAAGCTTCTGTCAAAAACATTGATAATGTGTTTCTATGCATTTTTTTGCAAAAAAAAATGGCTGGAAAAATTTAAGCATGGTGGTAATTCTTTACTTAGGGGAAACCAGGAATTTTATAATCTAAAACATGATTCTTTATAGGAGAAGGTGGAAACAGTAAATTGATATTAAGATAAACTAGATACATGGGTGTACACATATAATGGATATTTTATAATGTTCTAACAACATTTTGTGGGTTGGCAAATGAATTAACCAGGTTAGTTGATGATTGGATCAAATGAATTAAGTTATTTTTGATTGGTTTACATGCAAAAAGTTTTTAATAAATAACTTGTGCTTTGAAATACTTTTTTCAATTTTAAATTCAGCAATGACTTCAAAAGCTGCTAGAAAATCTCATGCTCAAAAATCTACCAAAGTTATGCAGAGCAAACAAGGGAACTCTCACAACCCAAAAAAACGTTTTAAAGCTTGTATTACCAAAGACCATGTATTCTGTAAACACTGTGTGTAATGTAGTTCAACTGGAGATGGTCAACAGCCTCAATGCAATTTCCAAAGAATGTCAGATGAAATATATCTCTGTTAGAGAATTAAAAATTGGCAAGTGGCAAAAAATACATAACGCATATATAGTCTTCAGACAAAGTACGGCCCTGTGGTAAAAATTATACTTGAAAACAGCAACTGCTTCTTCCTACCTAAACATTATGCAGATAAAGCTAAAGGAAAAAAATATAAGATGTTTATCAGACTTACAATTTGACGAGGCAAGGATAAACCACCAATATATCCAGGTGGCAATGTACAAACTGTATTTAGATTTAGCATGTAAAAAATATTTAGAATAAAATATATATGTGTCATTGATTTTTATTTTATTTGTTAAAAATTAGTACTTACTAGTAAAACAAAACAGCTCAATTTAAGAAACATGTTTACCATTTGCTTAAATTACAAGATCAATTATATGTTTATTACAAACTGGATTATTTATCATTTTGCTTAAAATATAAAAACAAAAATGGAGTAAATTTATAGAAGAAATATTATTATTATCAATACTATCTTAATCAAAAATAGAAGCTTACCATGAATATAAATATAAATATAAACACTGATTTGAGAAATATTTTTCCAAACAAACAATAGTTGATAATAGTTGAAAATATAAAACGAATTTGCATGTATGGTTTTTATTCAAATGCCAAAAACTTTACCCAAAAAAATATGTGATTATTCAATTTACCCTGAGTTTTATACTGATTACAAAAATATTTATCATTCTCTCTGTAGTTTTCTATTTGGATAGTTGGTTGTTAGTCATGGCGTCATGTGTGAAATCTAATGATTTTTGAAATTCGTGGGAGCACATTCAATAGCATCTATTACATTAAAGAGCTGTTGATTTTGGTGGGTGACAAAATATACATTATTACAGTGTGTCAATCAAAAGAGAATTTTGACTGTTTACCAGGACATATACAGAAAGCCTTCAATTGGTATCAAAGTAACTTCCATCATATAGCATTTACAGAAGGAAACCTAAAAAATGAATAAATGATTACTTTTATCAATTCACTAAATTTGTTCAATAGAAAAGAAACTGTGTTTTGGGCATGTGATGCTATGAACTGTGAGTTTTTAAGTTGGTTAATCTCTCAGCCTGTGGAAAATTTACTCAATTATGGCTATTGATACCCACAGAACATGGGAAATTCTATAGACTGTATAAAAGACTATTTTAAATTTATCCATCGAATGAACACTTCAAAAGGTAATTTATTATCATTTGCTAATAATCATTGTAAATTTAAGAAATTTATTGTAAAACCTTTATAACTAATAATTAATGATTTTTACTAGTATTATTTTTATAAGCTGTGTATGTAGAAGTAAGCAATACTATATTTTTATTTTACTATATTCTAATACAATACAATTTACATTATTGCCAGCAGTTGTGATTTCCATGTCATCATTGTGAAAAAGTTTTATATTTACCACAATCTTGTAATTCTCACCCAGTGCATTGACATACCACTTGGGAAGGAAGTAGTAAAAACCATTGTCGAGTCTTATCTTTACCACAATACCATATCTTGTGTTCAGCTAAACAATGTCTTTGATTGTTAACCATAGTTTTTTTGGTAGTTCACTAGCTGGACTCACATTTGAAAAAATACAGGTTGATGGTTGGGAATTAACATCGTTTAAATGTTGTAAAACATGGTCATCCTCACTCATGTTGGGCAAGATGATTGCATTATTTTTGACTTTAGGGCGTCTTTGTTTGTGTTGAGTTTCGTGTTTTTCTTTTACAGGGGCTGGTGGTGGGGACATCATCTCCTGTGTTAGCAGGTTATATCCATCTGAAGGTGGTGGAGTTCTGCATAGATCATCAATTAGACAACTCAATGAGCCAGATGCTAGCATTTCAACAGACATTGCAAAGAGTGAGAGATGAAATTGCATAAAAGAAAAATAATGATTTTATCTGATGAAATGAGGTGAATATATAGATTGACCAGCCAATGGAAATACAATGAACTTATGAAAATTAATTATTGGTTGAAAAAATGTGATATGATAAATGTGTTAATGAGGAATTTTGACAAAAGTGAAATGCGGTTTTTTTGAAGGTTCCTGAAATAAGAGGATAAACACTGAATGTGTAAGCTTTTTGAAGTTATGTAAAATTGATTAACAAAAATGGTGTGTGTGATAGTGAAGTGCATTGACAAAAACAAAATGCGGTTTTTTGAAAGTTCGCAAATTACATTGTATGTGTGTAATCATTAGAAATCATGGAAAATGGATCAACAAAACGTAATGTTTTGTTAAGGAATTTTGACAAAAGCAAAATGCTGTTTTTAAGGTTCCCAAAAATGAGATAAGCAATGTGTGTGTAAGCTTTTCGAAATTATGGAAAACATGATAAGCGGGGTTTGTCATTGCTTTCTGTAGTTTTTACATGAAATGGAAAATTAGTCTAATATTATATGTGTATCTGACAAAGTGTTGTAAAATTAGCCAACAATAGAAAATCACAAATGGAATGTAATGTATGCAAGTGAGTGTAATGTGTTATAACAAGGTATATGTTAACAAAATGTAAAGCAAACAATTGTAACATGTATATTAACATGAGTGAAATTAGTCATATAAAACAGTGTAAACTAAATTGGCCATAATATGAATCATTTGTGAGCAAACCCATTTAAAAAAGCCAACCTGTCAAAAAGCACTTTGCAAGCTGTCAAAACAAGTAAGTGATTCAGCAATTAAACAAGTCTTCAATATTCACTAACTGTCACGTGACATGTGACGTCATAAGGTCTCGACCAATCAGAGGCGTTTTTGTGTGTTCAAGTCTCCCTTTATCTTAATACTTAAATGCAAAAAAGAAACATTAACATCCTACCCATGGAGTGTGTATAGTAATCATTTGTACAGTTTGTTCTGTATACATTGCGTTTTTTCTAAAAATAACAAAAATCTGGGGAAATTAGTTAATAAACCTTTTAGTGATTGGCATAAGCATACAGAAAAGTTAAATTCTCATGGTAAAAGCTTGTACCATATTGAAGCAATGAAAGTAAGTGAAGACTTTTTGAGGAGAACACCTGAATTAACTTTACCATTCAAATTTGAAAAGAAAAAGAACACGATGATTTGAGAGAATCGGCTCATATTATGACAGATAGAGCCATTCTGTTTTGTTCCAGACAAAATATTGGTCTACAACGTAAAATGTAAGAGTATGGGAATCATGAAATTAGCCCAGGAAATTATTTAGCCTTCCTAAGAATGCAAGCAGAGGAAAATTCTTTACTCAAAAAACACCTGGATCAGCCAATGAAAAAAATGCAAATTATACATCACCAACATCTCAAAATGAATTAATTCATGTTATAGCTAATATTATCAGAGAAAATATTATCAATGAAATAATTCAAGCTAAATTCTATGGTGTAATGGCTGATGAAGTTACATCACACGAAAAAGAACTAATACCTCTATGCATAAGATCTGTCGACAGAAACTTAAACATTAGAGAAAAATTTTTACAATTTGCTGAACTTCAGGGAATTAGAGGGATTGATATTGGAAAAGCTATAATTTCCATTTTATCAAAAACATCAAATTCCATTAGAAGATATGAGAAGTCAGTGCTATGATGTTGCTAAAAATATGTCTAGTGAACGAATTGGGGGTCAAGCATTCATCAGAGAAAATGGATCACCTAATGGACCTTATTTGCATTGCAGTTCACATTGCTTGAATTTAGTAATATGTCATGCAGGTTCAGATGCAGTACTAGAAAGTATTGTGAGTCTGTCAGCTCCTGTAGGTCAAAGGAAGCCATTATTAGAACTTTGCAAAACCAGATGGGCAGAAAGGCACATTGCATTTAAACACCTCTATGATTCATATATTTACACTGTGGAAGCAATGGAATACATCACTTACAATCTGCATCAAGATAATTATGGCTTAGGTGATGGCAATTGGGATAACAAGTCAAAATCTGAAGCATCTTCTTTACTTCAAGCAATTACAAATTTCAAGTTTATTGTTGTTCTTATGTTTATGCAGTGGCGTACGCAGGGGGGGGGCATGGTGGAACTTCCTCCCCCGTCAGGTTTCCGGATTCGATTTTTACTGGATAAATCAAAAAATTTTCTGTAAAAAAAATAAAAAATTTAAATGCATTTTTAGGCTCTAATTCTCAATATTTTCAAAAATTTTCGCGGTGCTTCGCCCCGCATTTTGTAATGACAATGATGTCCCCGGCCGTCAGAAATTCCTGCGTACGCACCTGTGATTACATACCAATGTATTTCAACATTGTCCGGAATTAGTGTTTCGCTACAAAAGAAAGCCATAGATGTTCATGAATCTTTTACTAATGTAAGATTTAAAATATTTATTTGAAAATACAAATTCAGGGTTTTTGGATGCTCTGAATTTTAAAAACTTGAGCTTACAAAAGTCAGAACAGAAATCATTAATACTCAAATGCAAACTTGACTGAACACTCTCTTAAAAATATTGTAAAAATGATTTATTTTAAACTTCAGTTTCTATATCAATTGATATTTATTTTTCATTTTTAAAAACTCGAAATTGTGTTAAAATTTGATAGAACTCGATTGAACTCGTAATTTTCTAAAAAATGTTCGAACTTTAAATGTAAGAACTCGAACTTGTCTCGAAAACCCAGCACTAGTTTCATACTAAATAATAATATATTATTTATTTCAGATTGATTCGTTCATTTTGTTATATGAAAACCTCCGTTTAAATGTTAAGGACAGTTTCAGGAACTGGTTTGATCATTCAACTAGAATGGCTTCAAAAGTAAGTAAATATAAATTACTACCATATATCTAAAAGTATATTTTGTTTTTTATTTGAAAATTACAGTAGATAATTATTTAAGGTGGGAAGCATTGTTTCAATATCTTGAATCAATAGCCGTCAAATAAACAGAGCTAATGTTAATCCAGACATTCAATTTGACTGTCCAGCTAAGCCAATTTTTCACCACGTTATTGAAGCTTACTATATATTCAATTATGCAATTTCTTTCATTGATCACATTTTGACAGAACTAAAAATGCAATTCACAGGTAAACTATTTCACATACAACTATTACTTGAATTTTTTTTAATACCTTCTTAAAATTATGTTAATTCAGATCTCTTCAATGAAGTTGCTTGCTCTCATCCCCTTTGTTCATCAAAGAATGTCATCATGCGACACCAAAGAAATTCTCCATACATATAGTCATGATCTGCCCTCACCTGCATAATTGGATGAAGAGATTCAAAGGTGGAGAAATTACCGGCAATCCATAGATAATGAAATTCCAGATTCTCCTTTAAAGGCAATTAAATGCTGTCCTAGGGATTTATATCCGAATTTATTCAATCTCCTCAATTTAGTGGGTACATTTAATGTAACTAGTTGTGAATGTGAAAGATCTGCTAGTGTTTTGAGTAGACTTCATAATTACGCAAGATCAACTATGATAACTGGTAGATTGTCAGTTTTAGCTCTCATCCACATTAACTACGATTTTCCAAATAGCATTGATGCCATTATAAACAAATTTTCCGATCTACATCAGCGAAAAATGCAGCTCAAAAACATTATTTTTATGGACACATAATAAATTAGCAATGTAAATATACACATTTGAATTTTGTTTTATTTTTATTAACTCCTTACAAAAAATCAGTTATATATTATATTTTAAATCCTCCACTTTAACAATGTCTGTTTGTATGTCATATGAGAAGATTGAATGATATATATATATATATATATATATATATATTTATTTATTTATATACTACCTCTGTCTCAAAAAAAATCGTGATTGATGAAAAAGGTGACGTATACGAGGTAGATACCACAGTTTACAACCGAGTTGCGCTATGATTTGATGATGTGAAAAATTATACCTGAAGAATGGCATTCACACCTTGTGTCACCATACAACAAGATAATGCCAGGCCGCAAATAAGGCGAAAAATTATGATGAAATTTTATGATGTTGATGGCATTACAGTTGTTAACCAGCCTTCTAATTTACCTGACCTAAATGTAAATGACACAGTCTATCAGCTAAAATTTAAAAAAGTGCAAGAACTTTACTTGATTAGCTTTGGCATGCTGTGGAAAAAATCTATTTCGGAGCTGATTAGAATACACTGCTAAGTATATGGAATACTAAGTTGACGGTTGTAAATGAAATAATAAAGAGCAATGTAGTTCAGTGAAAGTTCCTAATTCTGGTAGGAGAAAACAGTTAGAGCTATGAACAATATCTTGTGGTTTTGTTATTTGTATTTGTGGAGTTCAACAATGTACAAATATACAAATGTCTGAATTTTTACGAATCCCAATTTTTTGGGACGGAGGTAGTGTATATATATAAACATGTCACATCGTACCCTAAAAAAGTTACTACAACTAGCATGTAAATCTATAAATTTTTCATTTAATGAAGAAATATATCGACAAATAGATGGAATGTCAATGGGGTCACCACTTAGTCCAACATTAGCCAACTTCGCAATGGATCTAATTGAGAGCAAATTCGAAAATCTTCAAAACATTAAACCTTTAATATACTGTAGATATGTCGATGATATCTTTGCAGGGTTTCATTCAAAAGAAGATTCTATAAAGTTTTTGAAGCATTTGAATGAATATGTATCGGAAATCAAATTCACAATAGAACATGAAAAAGACAATAGGATAAACTTTCTTGATATCACAGTAACTAAGCATATAAATGACATTTCAACCAAATGGTACCAAAAGCCAACTTGTACAGGTTTATACATACAATTCTCATCAAATTGTGATGAACGTCATAAAATCAATACCATTTCATGCTTAATCAATAGAATATTTGAATCATGCTCTAATTATAAAAGTTTAACAGAAAGTTTGGATAAAATAACAGAGGATCTTAAAAATAATGGCTATCCACAAAAATTAATTCGTAAGATCATTGATAAAAAATTTTCATCCAAGAAACAACCATTAAATGCTACAAATAACCAAGAAAAAACAAATATATACTGGAAGTTACCATTCATAAGAACACGAGAAGAACAAATGAAGACAACCATAAGAACATATAACAAAGAATTACAAGTTTCGAAAATTTGTCCAGTATTTTATGCAAAGAAAACCATGCAGATGTTCCTTAATAAAGATCATATACCGATTTCCCTGTCTTCTAATATCGTTTATTCATACGACTGTGATGAATGTTCAAGTTCATACATTGGCGAGACTAGAAGACATTTAGAAACTCGGGCAAAAGAACATATAAGAGGGCATCTACAATCAGAAATATATATTCATGGATGTGCACCTAAGCTAAAAAATTTTAACATACTAGTAAAGCATCGTAAAACTAAGATAGCAGAAGCCATATGTATTAAATCAACCAAGAAAAAATTAATAAATAAACAAAGACATCAATCAAATTTAAACATTTACTAAAGATCAAAAACATTTAAAGAAAAAGTTCGGGAACATTGCTACAAATGCTTGAAGATGACAACAATGTTTGTCGAAACATGTCGCGATAAAACCAATGACAGTTTTCATAAATACTAGTAGATAATTTAATAGAGGAATAAAAGGCGAATCAAATGAGGCATCGGCATTTAAACAGTGACATGAAAAGTGCGGACTTTTTTATGACGCCACTGTATATATATATATATATATATATATATATATATATATATATATGTTTCCAATAACACAATCTTTGTGCTGTTCATGTGATCGTTTATTAATTTTTCACAGGCCATCTTCAGTCAAACAACCCTTATCATTACCATTATATAAGTATGGATTTGATAGTTGTGAATTAGATCATTCAGTCCCTTAGGATTTACCATTACCATTCCCGGTAGAAAGCAAGATTCCTAACATTCAAATTCTAATGAATGTGCAAGTTATGTGATAATAGCAAAATAATATAGACAATGTGATATTTCAAAATTCAGGTGTATGTGAGAAATTTTTCCAAAAGAAACCTCTGTGAAGTAGTTTGCTTATTAGTGTGCCTTTCTCACAACAAAATACATAAAAATAGAAGAGAAGCAAAAAATGTGATTGGCACTCTCTTGTTCTATTTACTGATGCTCTAAACTCGTTAATTTCAGCAATTTTAAAATACATTAGGAAGCACTTCATCTCATGAAGGTAAACAACTAAGATAGAATGATTCACAATTAAACAATTGAGCAACAAGTTTGGTTTTAACATTGCACGCCATCATGGCTTGTTTTAAATTCTGATTCATTATTTTAACATTTACTTCAGGATTTCTTAACCCAACACACGTGAAATTTAAATTTTAGTTCAAAGCGATATTTGAGTAAAACCCTCTTCTGGAGAAAATTTGGGATATTCGATTGAAGAATTACATCCATTGCCAAAGAAAAAAAATCTGTATTTCTTTTGTATGTTTACCGATTGAAGAACTTTCTCTAAAATTGCAATTCCTTTCTTCCGTCAAACAGAATATAATAAGCAACCAGGGCATATGCAAGATTTTTTGAAGAGAAGAGAAATTTTTCAAATATTGAAAAAATAGACCATGAAAATGCATCTCACCGACTAATTTCGCATTTTTTAATTTTTTTATAATTTTTTCTATTTAATGAATCAAAAGCAATGTTGAAAATCTAACAGGCGGGTTCTCTTTTGCGTACGTTACTGTAAGCAACAATAATTAAATTTTGGCCAAACGTTTACTTATTTTTATAACAGCTATCAGATTTTCAAAACTGTGCTCCAAATGTTCAGAGCACCACTCTTATTTCAACTTTAAACTATGTCAGAAATCGAAGCATTTCTAATCAAATTTCTTTGTAAGACATGTCTTAAAAAACCAGTTTAAAGAAAAAAATAGTGTTGTGATATAATTTGTTACAATTTCTTAATTGACTAGAATCTAATATTTCCTTTTCGACAAAACATTTAGCAATTAAAAGGGAATACAAAATTTTTAATATATGCTTAGAAATATATATGTCATTCGCATCACTACATTTGAGAAATATGGAGACTTACACTAGATTAAAAAGACAAATGATTAAAATTTAACAAACGAATAACGATCGGTGAAAATTTCAATACATACCATATTATAATTAAACCTGACTCTGCAATGGACTCATTTCAAAAAACATCTTTCGCAGTAAAAAGTGCAATTGAGAGGAATTTTCAATGAACTTGAAATTTAAAACTAATTTCAGAAAATTTATTTTATGGATATCCATGGATCTAAAAGATAAGTATATTATTATGGTAAATTTGTAAGTACAATACCTTAAAATGAACAAAGAATATACACTCAACCATTTTGTTGTAAATTCTGACAATATTATACGAGTGTATCAATCATATCACACCATGAGAGCTAATTAAATGTTTGGAATAATAATCATAATATTAGAGCCCATGCATTGAGAGACATAAGGATCATTGATGGATCGGCCTATGATCTTTTTTGTGGATTGGATTGGATTGGATCAGAAAATATTCGATCCACGGCAATCCTGTCGGACAATTTTGAAGTAAATTTTATCTTGTTGCTTGAAACAACTTCAATTCATAGTAACACTGCAAAATGATGATTCTTGATTTGGATATGATAAAATTAATAGGGGGGTAATGTCATAAAAAACAACATTTAAACTTAATAAATATATTACGATTACAGTTGATGACAATCTTCGGAATTAGCATTTTACAAAGCTTACAAAAAAAGAAATGAATTTGTTGGAGTTGTGGCAAAGCAATTATCAATTTTCACTCATAATCAAAGTCACGTCAATCAGAAACGGATTTGTTTCTTGTGGTGTACTATTACAGACAAAAGCGATCTATTTCAAGCAAAAATGGACATTTGCTAAAAATTCAGTTCCACGCCCAGCAGAAATCCGGTTTGGCACCATTTCAATTATGGCCATTTCAGGCCCATTTTATGATCGTTGACAAAAATATTTCTTGAATTTTTGGTTTTCTTGAACGAAATTGACTGTATTAGATTGTAGTACTAGAAGAGCATGTGATACTATTGTAATATTTCAAAATTTAACACTGACTTTTCAACAGATTATATAAGATTCACTTCATTTGAGTTGAAGCACTTAAAATTTTTTATTCAGATTTGAAAAAACAAATATATTTTAAATCCATGTTTATTTATTTTTAAAATACTTATTCAATCTAATACTAAAAATCTTTTAATAATTCGGAGCTTGAAATTCCGGATCTTCATTTGAGTTGAAGCACTTAAAATTTTTTATTCAGATTTGAAAAAACAAATATATTTTAAGTCCATGTTTATTTATTTTTAAGATACTTATTCAATCTAATACTAAAAATCTTTTAAAAATTCGGAGCTTGAAGTTTCGGATCCGGATCGGATCTTAAAATTTTGGATCCGATTCCATCTCCGTCCTGTCCACCATCCACTAAAACAATGCCTGGTATTGTAATATAATTTATTCAAAAATTTACTTTAATTGTAATAAAAAGTACTAAGTTATAGTAGTTCAGTATCATAATACAGGTATATATGTGTACAAGAGCATACTACAAAGCTATTTATATTAGCTTAAAATCATGTAGATAGTGTGTGATGCATGATCTACATGCATGTTGTCAGGAATTTTTTTTAGATTAAGACATTATATGAAGTGTCCATTACGGATGAGGCAAGCCAAAGTATTTACCAGACTGAATTCATGGCTGATGATGCCGGCAATTGACCTAGAAAATGCAATGGGATCAGTTGAGAGGAATGCATGGAAATACATTTACATCTCTTGTTGAATGGTTTCTAAGAAATCATAAACATCATCGTTATCAGAACTTGGTTGATAATATGTTAAGATGTTATGAACGGTTGGTATGTAATATGTTGATCAAGCTGCACTACCTTTACTCACATCTAGAATTTTTTCGATCGAATTTAGGTACTTTCAATGAAAAGCATGGTTAATGGAAGATGATGATGATGAGTAATTACATATGGTCTCTCTTTTAATCATGAAAGTGACTTCAAACGAAAAAGTATTTCTTCTGTTCACTTTTGAAACAAAGTTTTTCATCTCTGTGAATTTCTAAACGTTATTTTAATTCAAAACGTGTATTCTCTCTTGAAACATATTTTGTACTATTGTTATCTGAATAACGAATTAATCTGAATCAACAAAATTATTTGCACATTCTCACACCTGCATAATCAATAGATTTGTGCTTCAATAATAAGTTATAAATAATCTTGATGTTTTGTAAGTACTGACGAAATTTGTTATTCTGTTAATGCTTTTTAATACATCCTAGTTATTGTTCATTAAACGCTTAATCAACTTGTATATATGTATAATCTATATGCCAAATTATGCAACTATTGGTTTATATGCAATAAATATAGATTCAAGCAATAAGGAAAAATGATTGAAACAAAAAACTAACAACATATTTCTGTTTTCAGGGTCAAATTTACCATAAACAATAAATATATTGAGATAAACAAAATATTTTTGAAAAATTGCTTGTAATTAATTAAAAAAGCAAACAAATTTTTAACAACTTTCAAATTTTCAAATGAACAGGATTGAGTGATATCACAATGGCTAAACTAACTTGACCTCGTTCTTCTCAATTAAGAAATTAAACTGCACTTTGTCACGAAACAATGATTATAAAAATTTTGAAATAATATTAAGGTAAAGCGTATTTCCTTTGAAATCCAAAAAGAGACGGCTGGCAAGGTTAAGTATACACTTTCAATTAAGCATAATAACAAATTGTATACGAAAGAATATATTATAGAAATAAATATGATAAAATAAACGATTACGTGAAACGGGAGGGAGGAGAAGATATGTTATCGTGAGGGATGGTTAACTGTGAAAGTATAATTGAATTTCGAAATAGCTGTTGAGGTAAGTATCCGTCTGTTTGCGTGAATTCGCACACTTGTAATGGGCAATTCAAACATCAAAATATATTTCAATTGAAAAATGTACTTCGCAAAATATGCGTAGGTTATTTTGCATGTAGGTGACATTAAAACACTTTTGACAAGTTTACAACTGCATATTTTTGTACAATAAATTCATTAAACTCAGAACATAAAGCTTTGATTTAAAGTATAATTAGATACGGGGAAATATTAGCCAAAAAAACGTGTTTTCAACAGGATGAATACCAGTAATAATAATTATGATAGATTGTGCAGTACACTATGTATAAAATTGTTGGTTGAATTTCTCCAGAAATCAATTTTCTGCAGGGCTCTACCAAGACGACCCTTGGCACTACTCCTAAATAATTAACAAAGGGACTCTAAATTTGCACACTGAATTTCGATATTACATTTTTGCCAAATTCAATTTCTCAACAAACATTATCCAAAACCCCAAACCCCAATACAACTTTAACAAGGGGTTTGGGTCCCCAATAGAATTTAACAAGGTGGGCTGAGCCCCCTGAGCACCCTCTCGAGAGTACACCTATTTTTTTAAAAAGGCTTTATTTACTAGAACCAAACGATCCCATTTTATTATAAGTATGTGTATTCTCACTCACATAATTTTCAGCAGGCACTTCAAAGTTAACTAACATTCACAACTGAACTTATGACACAATGTCTACTTAGGGCATGATGTAACTGATGTGAAGAAAACTCATTTGAAGTAAATGAATTTTAAGCATATGTAAATTTATGTTTCTTTGATATTTTTGTTTGAAAGTTGGAAAACAAATTGTTGAATATGTCTACTATTGATTTTTTAGAAAAATCTTATTTTTGAGGGGTGCGGAATTTCTTCCCTTTCAACTTAGGGCATACACATGTGTAGCAGCAATATGGTCTGGCATGGAAGGGACGGGAACCAAATCCAATAGGACTAAATAGTGGAAGAGTCAATAAAATCCTGGGCCAGCGCAACCTTACCCCGGAGTCTACAGAACATTTTTAAATTCGGCTGAAATAATTGAAAAACGTGTCATATTGTGTTAAATTAATGCATAGAAAAACAGGATGTCCACGAAGTCTAGGTACATAAGAATTTTAATACTTTATTTATTTATGCTCACCTGAATTATGAATTGCAAATAATGGAGATCATATTGAAAATATACTTTCTTAATCTTATAGTTAAATGAAATTGGTTGTTCTAAAGGTATGTATTCATCCCTAATGTACCTAGATTTTGTGGATACCCTGTACAACCATTTTTATAATAGAACTTAAATATATGGCATGATCAATTCAAGAACTATTAATAAAATCAATTTATTGGCATATTCTTATTAATTGGCAATTTGCCTGCAGGTTAAACCAAAACAAGACTTACTGTGACGCTTCTGTGACATAATGTAATTTACTAACAAACAAATGAGCATCTATGCAGATGTCTGTTATGTGCATGTAAAGTAAACATAAAAATATTCTGCCTTTAAGATAATTTATTTATTCAGACATCAAAGTTTAGCCGAGTTGTTGTGAATAACACCAAGTAAATAATTTTGTCTATTGATTGTAACCGTTTTTAAGGCAATCGACTTGTGTTTGAAAATAACCTTTCTGAAGTGGCTTTATTAACTGGTACACCCAATAAAAATGTATCTAATTGACTTAAGTTTGGAAAATTTACAGCATTTTGACCCCACCATTTAATAACATCATCACAATGCATTATTGGCAGATCTGCATAACGATTGACTTCGCTCAACTAGGCCTTTGTAGCACAAGAAAACTCATCCAGTACGGACCTATTAGTTGTATTAATTAATTCACTAGCCAATTAAAGCATAGGTGTAAACCGGTCGAGAAATTGCTGACCCGACCGGTACCGGCACTAATTGAAACCGGTTGACCGGCATTCCAATTTATCTAAATCTAATTAAATATATATATATATATATATATATATATATATATATATAAAAGAGTATGTATCAAAAATGTATTTAAAAACAAAATGAGTGTGTATAGGGCTAGATAATGCTAATATATATTGTTTTCCATTGCCTCCTTCATTACAACGAGTGACTCTACAACGTCACTTGTGAGTCGTGCTCGGTCACATGTGACAATTCGCCCTGCTGCAGAGAAATGTCGCTCTGATTCAGCGCTAGCAGCCTGAACGACAAAAACTTTTCGCGCAATTGCGGAAAGTAGTGGAAATTCCAAAACTTTCTTTCTCCAGAAGGATAGTGGATTTGATTTTTTAAAATCACCAGTTTCAAATGAGTTGGAAAGGTAATTGTCAAACTCTTTGTGAACATCTGCAATAAATAATGTTCTACTGGTAGATGATTCACCTGACATGGGCGGTCTACTACTGACGTTTCGCAAAGCTTGAAACGGATCATCTGCTGCTACATCAAAATGGGCTCTTTTTTGAGATGGCTCATCTGTATTGCAATAACGTTGTTCAAAAAAATTAAAAAATGCAGTAAGTGCATTTTTACATTTAGCAATAAAGTCCATTTTATCTGTGGTTACATTAACAAATGAAAAGTGACGGAATGTTGGATCCAAAGCACAGGCCAATATGTGGAGATCTGTCGTAGATGACCAGTATTTGTTGTTTACTCCTTGAATGACACATTGCTTCATAAATTTCACTGGGGCTAAATCTTCACTAGATGCTTCACAAAAATTGTTCACAATGAGATAGTAAGTAGGTACAACGTACTGTAAATTAGGCTCTAAGGCAGCTTCAAGGCGATCATACACTGAGTTAAACTGCTTAAAAAAAGTTACAATTTGTTTCAACAATTCCGGCGATATTCCCATAATTCGATGTAGTTCATCTCTTTGTTCAAGAGCTTGCCGTAGTTTTTCATATGAGACATAAAGCGAATTATGAACATTATAATAACCCCTCCAAGGTCGAGTATCACTGTACTTTTTTAGCGTGATAGGCAATTTATCCTGGATACCACTTGTATGATGGACATATGCTAGTAAATCACGAACAGAACTATCAAAAGCCTTAAAAGATGACAAGTGATTGATACAATCGTGCCATGCATCGCTGAGCACTGTTGATAACCGATGGGCTATGCACTGGTAGCGCAGCTGTTGTGCAAGAGCACACACAAAATTGCTCCCAGCATCAGTAGTAACAGGCGTGTCGCTGATGACCATACCAAAGCAGGTAAATATATCCATTAACTCTTTTTCAATATTTGCAGCTGTTTTTCTATCATCCTCAAAAAATTTGCAGCATAGAGCTTGATGCTTCAGTTCCCACGATTCACTTACCCAAAAGACTGTGAAGTCAAGATAAGATCGCTTGACATAATCATCTGTCCAAAGATCTGTGGTTGCCGCTAACTCTCCTTCCTTAGAGTGGTGAGAAACTATCTCCTTTAGCTTTGTCTGTAAATCATCAAAGGCTTTAACCACATTACTTCGAATGGTATTTCGACCATACCAAATGTCTCTAACGTTTACATTTCCAAATTTAGCTCCAATTTCAATACATGTTTGTGCTAAGCATAACAATCCATTGTCTTCAACTGCACGAAAACCATGTAAACCGCTAATAACAAACTTGGATTCAGCTGTTTTTAACCTTGTTTGATATGTCTGATCAAGATGAACTTTACGATATACGTACTGTGAAATAGATTCCGAACTTTTGGATTTAGATGATTTCGGTTTGCATTTGTCTATGTGCCTCTGCATGGAAGAGTGTCCAAAATTCTTTCCTTCAACAGAGTGAGTACGATAACATTTCCCACAGTAAATACAACAACACCAGCCCTTAAGAATATTAAGATTACCATCATCGTTAACAAAAGCAACAAGTTTAAAGTCCTTCCAGATATTAGCTTTATCTTTTGAGTTAACAACAAGTTTGTATGTTGATGGGGATGCACGGATTTTTGAAGTAAGCTCATTTGCTGTTAATTCCCCTGACATTATAGTACACTAAATACGATAAAATAAATGAAGGTGGAACACATATTATTATGCTTTAAACATTTGAAATTGTTTTGAAAACTGAAAATTTGTGAGCATTACAATTGCTTTTTAATTTCAGTTGATGTTTCTTGAGTACATAAGATTGGGAAATGCATTTCGTTTTTGAACCGTGACCAGACCTGTCCCGTGTAATAATGACCCGACCTGTTCAACAATAACCTGCGATTTGATCCGACCCGTCTAAAGGTATACCTAAATAATTACATAAACCTCACAAACAAGGAAATAAAGTGAGTTAAAAGTGTTGTCCTAAACGTGTAAATCTTATTATTTTATTCTAATTTATATAATTAGCCGTCTTAGCTCAATTCCAAAACTAAATTGCAACAAGAAATATGTTTTAACTACATGAACTTAAATACAATAACTACATGTCTCACCTAACCGTATGCAGCCATTCTTAAGGCTGACTAAGAAACTATGTTTCTCGTTGGCCGTAAGCATTAGTAAACTAATGCTCATATTCCACAGCTTTTGTCTAGCATTAATGAGCCCCCTTTGCAATAGCAGGCTCATTAATACGTTCAACCAGGGCTGCGTGTTGTGCGCATGACACAGTATGAGCTTGTCTGGTTTACTGCTACTAACTGTTTCAGCCGCTAAAATAGTCTACAATTATACCCACTCCCAACTTTCTTATATAAATTCATAAACTTAATAATAAGCAAAGTCATATAATGATGTTGCTTTGGCGGGTAAATAAATGCTATTTTAGACAATAAGTGGAATTAGTTCATAGGAAAGTGGAATCCCGCCATGCACGACTTGTGATTGTTAAATTGAAATTTGCTTGCAATAGCGGCAAATCTAAGTCTTCAGTTTTCAAACATGTATATAATACAAACTATTATTTTATTATGCTATTTGTTTTAAAATAAAATTGATTTTCCCAAACCAAAGCCTAGTTTATTACTATAATTTAGAAAAATTTAGTTGTGACCAGCTGCAAAGTGGCATAATTTATTTTTATTTGACCGGCCGGTTCAAACCGGCCGGTCATAAAATTTCAACCCGACCCGACCGGTTTACACCTCTGGTGTGAGGTGCCAAGTGGAAGGACGATCCCAGACACCTTCACTCGGTTCAAGGAAACTGGCTATGTGTGGACAGGAAATGAAGTGGCCGACCATCTAACGAAGAGAAGCAAGTTTATCAAGGATTATCAGAATAAGATTGCGTCAGCCTAATTCAAATGTGTAACGATCTTTTTTCTTGATGGATGAATAGTTTCTGAAACGAATAATATTTTCTGACGAGGCAACTGCAGGATATGGGGATCATCTGCTCCAACGGAAGCCATGAAACGTGTGCAAAGAGGTGCCAAAGTCACTGTGTGGATTGGCATCAGTTTCAAAAAGATTTGCCGACCTTCTTTCTTTAAAGAAAATGTTTCGTCAGAAAACTATCTCGATATGCTGCAAAGATGCATTGTGACTGCCTTGAGTCGAAGAGAAAAAAACTCTTGAATTTTCCAGCAAGATGGAGCTCCAGTTCACTACGGAAAAGTTGTTCGAAATTATCTGGACTCGACGTTTCCCAGTCGTTTGATTGGAATAAGTGGAATAAGTAGTCAGATGACTTGTGCCACACGTTCACTTAACATTTCCCCGTTGGACTTTTTCATCACTGAATGCTATCATTGAAGATGAGTGTTTGAACATCGATTAACAATTTGTTAAAAATGCTATTTCATCTTTTCAGACGAGACTGAAGATTTGTGTCAACAATGGAGGAAATCAGTCGAAAAATATTAACCTTTAAAATTTTGTTTTTCATTTCATGAGTATGCACAAACTAAATAAACGAATATTACGAATATTATCTTTCTAATGGAAAAAGGAAGAGACTCAGATGACAAAATGGGACCAAATGACACAGTGAAGTAACACAGAAGTCAAAATTGTCAATTTAAAAAACAGACAACCTTTAATGCTCACAGATGAATCTGAAACACATTAAAATAAATTTTGAAATGTGAATCTTGATATGAGACTTGTTTGCAAACATTCGATCAATTATTAAAATGAATAGAAACGTTTAAATCCCTGAAGGAACTTTTGATCACCATGTATATATATATATACATGAAAATGACATCTTTAATGGGTTTTTACGGTTAAAATACACGTTATGGGAATACCATTATGGGACAATAATTGTGAAATATGGTAATACCTTCCATAAATAATGGTCATATTAAAATCTTGTCCATTCAATTATGGGATGGTATGGTATTGTAAGTATTGAGCCTAACCCATTATTGTTTTACACACCTGTCAGGAAGTGGACAAGTGGAGATCCTTTTTTTCCTACAAGTACCTTAATAGATACCACCCCCAAATTTATAAAAACATTAGATAACTAGACATTTTAAAAAAACCTAAAAATGAGAGTTGCACATAAGGTGAATATCTATTTTATAAAAAACTTAAGATTTAGTTTAGGTATATGTTTGTCACAGTTCCCGGATTCTGGTCCTCTATTATTTGTAGCTTTTGCCTGGTATTAGAATATTCGGCTTTCGTTTACTGAAATCTCTGTTGGAACAAGAGGCAATATATTTTCCAAAGAGCATTTGTTACCTGAAAGTTTGTCTGTAGATGTAGAGAAATTCGTAAGAAGAGAAACTACTGTATATATAATTATGCTTGACTACTAGGCCCCTGCGATTTGACATTTTTAGGCTCGAGTCAAATTGGCACCCTCACTCGCAAGTTCGTATCACGACTTACAATCACACATAATTTTTTCGTTAGGCTAAGCTATATATAACTGTTCTACACTATATAAATGTACGACAGAAATACAACATGTTAAATTAAATGAGAGAAACCAAGCCTGATAGCTTATGTCATTCACGAGTTAGGTTGAGTTTTTAGACCTCGGGTCGAGTTCGAGTACTCGCGGGCCCTAATTTATACATCTACAAAATCAGCACTAAATAAAAATTTTATAATTTTGAATGTCCATAACAGTATTGTGGATGAAATAATACCGCACTATTAGTTACCAACTGACATTTAAGTATATTTTGAATAAAATTGTGCATGAAATTGTAGAAGTTTTCCTTGAATTGGTCAAACTTGGATTAAAAAATTCTGCCATTGTCTAGAAAATGGACACCTATTGAGCGACACCACTGCTTGATATACGAATGAAACTACAGGCCTCTCAACATTGATGGGAATATATCTAAATTGAAAATTAAAAACGATTGAATTGAAGGACACTGTCATCTTTAATTGCAGTTCCTTTAACTTTTAATGGAGAAAGCATAGAAACTTTGATTTCAATATTAAAGTTAAATTGTAAGCTTTGAATAGAAAAATCTGTGTTTAAATTTGTCTTTGTAAATTTATTGTTTACTGCATAACAGTGCTTTGCTGCCTTTAACATTCAACTTTATCGTTGATGCCAAAGTGGAAATTAGCATATGCCGAAGGAATCAGAGGGCCCATCAGCAGGTTTCAAAATTTCTAGTTTTATACAGCAAATTCAAGGATCTAAATCCGAAATGTTTCTGAATTATCTTCAAAACCACAAAAGGAGAAAGTTACCTTACCGCCCTAAAGTAAAGCCACGCATAGAATATTACAAAAATAATCGTATCTCCTTTTCAGTTTTCCTAAGTGACTCTTAAAATATATGCATGTTATCTTTATAATGATTGAGAGCATGCAAGTATGATATTTGCGCTCACAAGAGTATTTCAAATTACGTGAAACCTAAGTACGGTCAATTATAATTCCTATGCGCAATGAATGGAATCCTCTGGTTCACAAATATCTGCAATTACAAGTGATGCACTAAGAAGTCTGATAACACGATCCAGATAAAGCTTCCTCCAGCGATTTGTCAGTAAGGCCTCCCAGTCCGCATACCAGGGCGCCTACCTATGCTTCGTACCCGTAGACGCAAAATCTTTACTATTATTCTGCCGTAACCTGCAGAAATTAATTATTCGTAGAAGGTGAACATCTTTTCACTTCAGTTTTAGCAAATATTGCACAATACAACCATCAAATTAACTAATAAACTTCAAAGCTTCCAAATAAGTAAAAATTTTCAACGAATATATTTAACAAACCTCAATACAATTGATGAAAACAAAATTAACTTTAAAGTTTTCCTTGTGAAAATTTACACAATTTGACTCGACCTTTCACAGGGCATTTTTAAAGTTTTATCCGTAGGCGTAAACTTTTGGGTGGGAAATCAAGCTGTCTCTTATACACACTAGATGTCCTGTCACGCAGTTTTGATCTATGTTGAGTAGGATCAATAGCGTGAAGCCAAACAATAACTTTTGGCTTGAACGAGTGATATCTCTATCTAATTTCACTAACCAAAGTTACTTAAGAAATGCATGTAGGTGGAAACTATGAGCTTGTATGCTGAAGTCAAATTCCCAAAAGGAAATTGACACAGCAAAGTAGCACACATTTGGCATAAACCCATATCATTAGGCAAGTGGAAAATTCGTTCTACTTGCCCCTTGAGACGAATGAAGGTTTCTGACACCAATAAGCTCTGAAACATCTATGCAAGATTTGCACCTGTGGATATTAGTGAAAATCACGTAGTTTCGTATATTTTGTCACAATACTGACAATCGTGAGATTAATCACCAGTAAGAATAGAAGTACAACCATGTGCACTTTATGCATTCAGAGGTGGTAGCGGTGATTAGGGCCTCGTCTCATGTGCACTTTATGCATTCAGAGGCCTCGTCTGATTTAGGTCGTGGTGAATTCAGGCCGCCGAAATGGTGACATTCTTAGAAGAATTGGAATTAACACTTTTGCAATTCAATTTTACAAGCACAACTCATCACACGAAATGAGTCTTACGAACAATTGTAGAACATCAAATTGCTATTGCTTTGCAATAAAAACATTTTCTGGTAGAAATCACATGTATATTAAAATATTTTCAGACATTTTTTCATAGTGATACAACCTATTTGCTAATTACTAGCAGTATAAAATGTCTTAGTTCCTTCAAGTTTGCAAAAATTGAAAAAACCGAGACCGAGAACTGAAGAGTTTAGTAATCATGATTCATTAAATGCAAGTCAAATATAGCAAGTTGGAGTGACTGCTCTATTCATCAACAGTTGCTATTGGAAGTGTTGCAACTCTCAGAATTAATTTTTTCAACATAAAGTCCTCTAATGCTGTGATACCAAGAAAGCAAAAACCATTTATACAAATTTAACTAAGTTTTAAGAAAAATTTAAACCTTTAAACATTTAAAATACTACGAAAAGCTTCAATACCATCAAACATTTTTTGCTATGAAAATGATGGACTACGATGAATTTCCGTTTTGCAATATTTATACTGTTTATTCTCGACTCATAAAAATGCTGAATTAAAATAAAGCTTTTAGGATAAGTTATTCTAACCGGAATCCAGCTCATGGAAGTAAACCCTGGTAATTCATAAAAGAAGGAAATGGGCGGTACGAATAAATTTGTTGTAAATGCTAAAAAATTTACAATAAATAATCAACTTCATTATTAACACCAATTAGCAATAACTAAGCAATATTTAGAACTTAAAAGATGTGAGCAAATATTTTGTAAGAATAAGTTAGTAGACCAACGTTATTATTTGGAACAAACTTCATTAAGTGATACACTTATTAATTATAAGACTGCGAAAATTGATACTAAAAAAAATTACACTAAGTATGATTGAAGGTTCCTTACATTCAACATGCAAATAAAAAGCATTGAATTTTAAGACATGTCAGCATGATCAAAGCATAATCATCTTTGGAAAGATTCATTTCTAAAAATCTAACGCGATGACTCATTAAAACTATCAATGGAATTAGAAACGTGATTCATTTATAGGCAGAAATTCAGATATAATTTATTCTGATTGATGAACAAATGAGAGAGAAGTATTGCAGGAAATTTCTACACTGAATACCCGTCGATGGCGCCGTTAATGTATTAAGAGCTCATAAAATTATTACTAATACAACACTAAAAATTAGGTTTGCCTAACTTAATTAACGCAGGCATTTTTTTATAATCTTTGATGGTTTCTTTAAAAATTTTTTTAACCCTATCTCGCTCGGGCTATTTATTCACTCTTAAAACCGAGGGGTGCCCCAAAAGAACCCATCTAATAAAATCAATCTTATGCATCATCAAGCAGCGAAACTTAGCATTACTATAGCTTACATATTGCTTAATACTAAAAATAACAAAAATGCAATGTTCTGTACTCTGACTTTATAATGGGTGCTAGTATCAGGAAATTGACTGCCATGCCAAAACATTTAAAACATGTGTTCCAAGACCCAACAACGCAAATTTTTGATAGGGTGGTGGGCAATAATAAACTGAACACATTGAGAAAGTAATTATTTCATGTTATCCTGCCCTGACGTTCTGAAGCGCAGTTTTCAATAAAGATAGCAATAAAAACACTAAGGGAAATATTTCTAGTTCTGTTTATCACGGGAATCTTGAGATGTTCAAGTGAGCACTAATTAATTATATTTTTTTCATTTTTTTCGCATTATTTATCTCATAGCATGCACTTTGTCATAAAAATATTAATAAACAAAATATTAGAGGGGAAATGTTATTTCATTCTAATCAAAAACAAAAATTTAAAAATTAGATGTTATTTTTAGTGGTTTCCTCATCCATAATTTTAGCTAAATATAAAAAATTGAAAATTCGATGCCCATTTCTTATTTTATGAACTTAACTTAATTAATTGTGTAACTTTGGATTGGAATTACACGTTTTCAGAGGATTTTGTAAACGGCGATATTTTATTAAATAACTTTGTCCCGTTGTGCACATATTGTTAACTTCCAATATCGATTTGTAGAATTTATTACGTAATAAAATTAATCATATGGGCGGGAATACTGGAATTTGACAGTCAACCCTACTGTGAGGGAATCGCCGATCGGCTCCAAACATCTGAAATTAGCAATGAAATGGATGTAAAATTTTACAAGAGAATTTAATGTGTCTGAAATTTGGAATCTGAAGAATTACCTTAATTATAATTATAAATAAACTTTAACAACATTGAATTAGAGGATTATGAATGCATCAAACTCTGCCTAATGTTAATAGAAACTTAGTCACATAGAAATATATGTATTTATAGAGTATATTAAATTTATAAATTTACCTCTCCAACACATTTCTATCTTCCTACACAAAACTATATTAAAGGGAACAATATTTTAGAATAAAATCTACTTCCACATACGTATACATATACATAGCTGCAAATGGGCTTTATCCAGACATATTTTCATTTTTAGCTCTGCATATAATCTTATTTCAATTTTAAGACAATATCAGAAAATATTTGTAAGGCTGATGCAAGTTTGGGTATGAAAATCAAAAATCAAAACTTGAACCAAAAAATTACATAATATTTGATCATTTGTAATTTTTTTTCGAGCAAATAAAATTTTTAGTGTCATTGAGACTACGACGCCTTAAGATATTTATTAAATGAACTATAAATTTCACAATAAAAAGTATTAAAAAAACCAAAAAAATAGGTTGAGTTACACTAGGGAACATGAAAAACATATTTTGTTATAATCACGTCAAAATTAACGTTTAAAAAGGAAATATCTATTATTAACCAAAAGCAATGAATATATTGTAGCGATTAATAATTGACAATTAAATAAAAAAAGTATGTTATAATACTTTTTAACCTTTAGCAATCAAGAAATTTTTGAAATTTTAAATGGTTCTAGAAAAATGCACAAAAGCTTATAACTCACGATCTAATAAAGATATACAAAATCTGAAAGCAACGTAGCATAGCAAAACATCTCCTCTCTCATTTTCGATCTTCCATTGAGACACGCGTCAATTGGTATTTAAGAGCTATCTACATTTAAAGAAACAGTCAAAGCTTAAACCTTAAAATTCCCAGAACATTAGGTATGGAGAGAATTTTATTTTTTTAAAAATTGGAATTTTCAAAGCAAAATATTTCATTTTTTTAAATACCTCAGGCACAGTATAGCACACATTTTCAAATTACATTCAAGCCCGTTCACTATTGATGTATCCATGACTCATGATTTCAAAATTTCGAGAAAATTCTTTGAAAATATGGAAAAAACGGTTTGTCCCATAGTCCTATTGGTGCAATAGCGCAACTTGTATTTAATGAAAATTAGTACAAATTATGAGAAGTATTCTGGCACTATGTGGTTCCAAATCCATTATTTCTTATCTCAGTCCCACACTGATTTCAGATTCCGGTCCCATAGGCAGTGGCGTACCCAGGGGAGGGGACATGGTGGAATGTACCCCCCATCAGGTTTCCAAATTGAATTTTAACTGGATAAATCAAAAAAATTTTCGAAAAAAATTGAAAAATTTAAAATCGAGGATTGTGAAAATCCCCGCTTTAGGGAATAACAATGATGTCCCCCCGTCAGAAAATCCTGGGTACGCCCCTGCCCATAGGACATTGAACTAAACGGTACCGTATAACCCTAGACACTAGTAAATAGAATGTCATGGTTGAGCGCACAACACACGCTAAAATTTGGGATTGCTAGAATAGCTAAATATCCGATTAAACTAATCAATATTGGAAATGTCATTTTTAGTGGAGTCAGCATGCTTTGAAAATATATATATATGTATATAAAAAATTCTCTAATCCATATAAACAATAAAGCAAGCCTTAAATATACAGAAGAAAACAAACGAAAGCAGTTACGTTCTGTAGTAAATTATAAATAAAGTTCCTCAACAGTGGTACTATTACTATGTTAAATGATGAATAAATAGTACAAAAAATAAAAATTATTGATTAACAGTTTCTTGAAAAATTTATTAAACACATTATTCTAAAGTCTTGCGCAAAGTTCAATGAATTAACAATATACAGCATATTGGCCTATATTACATTTTGCAAGGTGCTAAATTGAAGTGCAGTGATTTGGAGTAGTATTTTTAAATAGCTAAATGCGAAAACTTATCAATTTTCCTCTTCAAATAACACTAACACGAATTTGAAAATTAAAACATTTACCGCTAATTGTAAATTTGAATTTAGAATGACATGCTTTATTAAATGGTTTGTCCCACATTTAAAAAATATGTAGTCTGGTAGTCTGCATGCCCAAACGAAAGACAAAATAACGTCATTTCAATTGTTTAGTGCGAATGGCAAATTAAGATGTTTTTTATTCAAGTATAATGAAAAACTAGTTTCAAAAGCATCTAGCATTTGCTTAGGAGACTGCTCTTAAATTCATAAAATTGAAGAAGCTTCTTTATTAATAAATGCCGCTGCGTTGTTAGAATTACTGTGGAAAGAGAAATTAAACACTTAAAAATTTCAAGCGGACGTTGATTCGAGTGCAAGTCGAATCCGAAATTTTGATAGGTGTAGACATATTTAACTATTCCTTCGAATTTCAAGCTATACTATAAACTATGATGTTTGAGTGAATCAACATAACGATTGACTAAATAAGGTCATGTGACATTCCAGCGTATACCTAGCATAAATTAAAATGTTCACTATTGTTTTCTTACCTCTCGCTTCTAGCTCAAACCCAAAAAGATGTTCAAAGGAATCAAAAGGAATTATTTATTAACTGCAAATAAGGTAAGGAGGGTAGGCACTTCTTAAGGAGATTCCTTCCTCTTTCGAAAGCCCCATAGAAATATACAGTGTCAAACATGAATAGACATGTAAGAAAACCTTCATATCTTAATGAAAACAATGCTATTAATTACGAAAATCTATGTGATGAATTATATGCATTTTCTAAGTAATCCCAGAGAAATATTCTAAATGGCAATTTTTTTAAATATATATCATAGATTAACTCAAATAATGATGCACCCCACGCACATGCTGCCCTGGATCCAAAACCTACCCAATGCATAATATAGGCACGTAGCCAGCTTTTCAAAGAATTATCTAACCGTCTAATCGTTATTTAATATCGATTTTGTTAGCTTGAATCAAAAGTTTCTGTAAAAAATTTAAAATTAAGATGGTGAGATGAGATCCATTTTCAGTGTATATTTTTTAAATTTTGAAAGCTTCGGGAGGCTTCATCCCACATTTGGTCAATCAAGTTGATCACACCTGAAGATGGCACTCCATAGCCTACTATAGTATGTCATGCTCCCCCTGCAGAATTCCTGCGTACGCCGCTGGCGGTAAGTGTACCATTAAATTACAATAGTCACAATTCACTTTTGATTGTATTAATCATTTAGAATAAATGCAAAGTTTAATTAGTTTAAAAACCACATTGTCGAGACAGGATGATAAAATTGCGCAAGGCTAAACTGAAGTGACATTAAGCGTATATCAGTTGTCCTTTGTCAAAGTATTTTTATGTAAATTAGAATTTCAAATAAAAACGCGCAACTCGATTCAAATATTTTGGCATCAAAGTTGAAATAAAACCTTTATTTACTTTAACGGCGAAAGATCAAACAGTAACTGTGCTGTAATTTGCATTATAAAAAGAGTCTCATATAATTATAACATACTGCAGCATGTATTTTCACAACATATTCAATGTATTTTAATGCTTTTGGAAATCTCTGCATGTAAAGTTAACATCAATATAATTCTTAACAAAGACTCAAGCCCGGAAAGTTTTCAATAGCATACAAAAGAGGAATATTGTATAACTATATAATACAGGAGTGAATACAGGAGTAGCTGATGGGGTCATCTAATTGCGAACACGTTGAATATTGAATGACGTGGAATAACTCATCATAAACAATGCAAATGTTTCAAAAATGATCCGCCCTTAAAAATCAATGTTGGCAGTTTGAAGGCTCGACATTGTATAAATACTCCAGTGATATATATATTGAATCATATCCAGAATCACATAAAAATTCCAACAATGCATTGCTTTCCTTTAACACTCAATCATCTAACATTAATCGAAAGCACAAACTTTAAACTAACCAGTGCTAATCAGCATCAAGGAAAACATCATATTTTCCTTTAAAGAATAAATTGGAGTTAGATATACTTAAAAATAAATTTGTGATTATTACTACCACAACTTATTAAGGAAAAATTGAGAAATATGTTTTAATATTTTCGACTAAAATTATTAGTCACCAAACACCCTAAAACATCTACATATTCTATGTAAGCAATTTTGTTTAAAATATTAATTCATTACACAGTTATAGCTAAATTGAGATTTATGAGGTGAATACGCACAAAGATCTTCTTTATAGTGTATAGTATTTTTTTGCGAAAATAGAACAAATCATAAACATTAACGTATAAATTAAAATTTATGGGCATCTTAACTTAGTTTTGAGCATTTATATTCCTTCATAAACAATTTCTCAGGCCCAATAACGCGTTGCATAAATGAATTAGCGTCTTTGAAGAATCGCGCATATACGAATTCAATCATGGAAAGATAAATCCTGACATTACCTATCTAAAAGTAGGTATTGGTATGCATTTGCAGCAAAGAATTTAGGTCATATTCCTAAATGTCTTGTCGAAACTCAAAAATCAGTCAACATTCATGAAGAACAACTCTGTATTGATATTCATCCCGCTTAAAGCAAGTTTTCAATTTACAGTAATACGTTTACATCGCCTAGAATCACACATTCTCAATCCGACACAGCGCCATAGTCTATGAATTGGGAGAGGCATTAAACTTTAGGATGTGGGAGGGCTAATCGACGTTTTTATAAAATGTTATATATTACAATAAATATTTCGTATTTTATAAACAAATTTTGACTCAATTCTACAAATTGAAAATGAAAATTAAAACTTCCTTTAACAAAATTTAAAGATCGCATGTACCGTATTAACTAATATTTTTAAATCAGGATGCTTGTATTGTTATAGGGCTAGACGCATAGCATTAATAGGAACTGTTGAAATTCAGTCACCACTGTGAGAAAATCTACAAGATTCTAGGTGAGCTTTATTACGAGGCGCAGAAGTAAAATTAATAAGATCACTATTATCGAATTTCGCTGTTAGCTAAATGAGAGACTAGGAGAAAACCCATACCATCATTTGCAATTCTCAGTTCTCTGTATGCTTAAGCAGATCCAAGGACTTATGTACAGCCTCATCAAAATTTAGAAGAACGTCAGAAATAAAAAAGGGGATCACAAATACGCAGGTTGAAAGTGACTTATGGTACAGCAGCACAAAATTGAAAAAGATTAAGCGCAAGTTGAGGATCTGCGAGCTCTTCAATTGTTGTTATCAGAGATAATGATTTCTCAACCAGGTCAATAAAAAAGCTAGTTTAAGATTTGTTTATTAGAAATAAATCAAAAGCGATTAACATCTTATTTTTGATAGCTATATCATAAGGTAAAGCAGAAATTCACAAGCACTATTAAGTAACCATACTTCCCATTTGTAAATATTTATGCTTAAGTTAATAGAACTTATTCCAGATAACTACCATCAAGTTATCAAACATTACAGGGTAGCTCAGGAAACAACTCATGAAGAACAAGAATAGCATAATGTGGTTCTCCAAAAAGGAGGAAGTTCAATACTTCCCCAAATTTTACCAAGATGGGGAATCATAACAATAATCAATACACAGAAATAATTCTGGAAAATGATAGTGCGACTGAGACTATTAAATGCACTTTTAATGTCAATTCATAGATAAGCAAGGTTTCCTTGACCTCCAATATTTTCAAGCATTATATTCAATCATAAACAAATGCTTCGAACCTCCCTGAATATCCAATTGGAGAAGAGCTAGGAACTCTGCAGCTTTTGAAGTCAGGAATCGCGCGCGTAGTCGGACGGGGGACTTTTTGCTAGCGTTATTTCCTTGCATTACATTGCCATTCTAAGGTATTTAGGAAGCTTTCAAGAAATAATTATTTTTTCATTTTTAGGAACTTCTGGCCTCGTCAATAAAAAATTCTTGCTGCGATCCCTGGAAGTAGACACTTACAGCAATTGGATGAATTCTTCCATTCTTTTCCCTTACAACAAGAAGGCATAACGAAAAAGTGTTGTGCATCTGGCATGATTTCCATATTCTGGAGAAAGACATTGAAATACATGAGAGAAAGATTAAATTGGCAAATAAACGCTAGCAAATCCGCTGCAGATGGAAGATTTTAGGAGGCTCGGTCCTTGTTCTCATGTAGAAATAACCAACATTAAATGTTTTTTTCTAAATCTATAATAAATCTGAAATGCAAAAAATGTTAGTCCGCTAATCAGAGTAAATAGAAAAGTGAGAACTCCCATTCCGGTGTGCTTGATCACATTTTTGCAGTCTGCACTTATGAAAAAATATTTAGTCAACTTACAGAATTCGGACAAATTCGACTTAAACACAAAATTAAATTCTGAATGCAAAATATGCTACAAAAATAAATTAAAAATAAAAATTTCGTAAATTAGGCGATGTTTGAGGCTTCTTAAGATACTTTAAGATTCCAAATTACAGTTAACCAGAATGTCACTTTTCCAATATTTGCTAAACGAAATTTTCTCTACATAATTTTTTCCAATGTTACAGCTGCCTTGAAAAAAAATTTGCTTAATTGAATTCAACACAAGATTGACGGGAAATTAATTTGTTAAATAACTGTGTAATTAAATCTTTAGCTAATATCATTGAAATGGTAATGAACATGCAATTGTTGATTTTGAGGATATCACCAACCCATGCGATCCTAAAAAATATTTTTCTTGCACAAAATATTAATCTAACTTCATAAATTTTAATGAAGAAAACTAAGGCATCAAAGAACTTGTTTAAAGTGACATGGATTGGAATATATTTTCGCTTCTGTCATATTCTGCAATAAGCTGTTTAGATGATCTGACTAATTTTTGCATACCATTGAAAACTCAATAACTAGGACGGAAATGGTTTAGTAATTAAATAACAATAGATATAGTTTACGTTGAAGTTTAGAACATTCTAGCAATATTGCTACTAAAACTAAATATTCTTCAATTTTATGAGGGATTGTGATAGAGTTCAGACGAAATGAGTTGGGGGAATATATGGTGCATCCCTTGAGCTTATTTATAAGCAAATCAAAGAAAAAGGAATGTTTGATCGCTCTTGGTAAAGAGTATCACAGAATTCAATTGGGGTATTTATTGCCAGCTCGATATAAATTTGCATATAACGAATAATCAGTTTTTTTTGAGTTATGAATTAATAAAGTGTAGACTTGTGTTACACAGTAATTATGATAGTTTACAATTCATATCAAACTTAATGTTTCTAATGTTAAACTTCAAATAGTTTGCAGGCTTTGCTGTCAAATTAGGGACTGTAATTATTAATTAATATTTAGTCATAAAAATGGATGGTGACTAGTCTGTGTTTTAGGCTATACAATGCAATTCAATGTTCAAGACTACCTAGTTAATCACTGTCATATTATCTGTTTTGCCTAATGACGCGAAAATTTTGCACTAGCGGTGAACCTTTGTCTGGGACTGAGATGTTATTGAAATATAATGACTGAATATTATTTTTATCAAACGCTCTCATAGTGAAAAAATAGTGAAATACTGAGTAAAGTGCTGTCAAATAAAAGCAATACTCGTCACTATTTAACACACAGGCAAAAACATGAGCACAGCAAAAGTTGTAATATAACTTTCTTTTAAAACGCTTAAGAGAAACAAACCGTGAAGACCATTTCAGCCATCACAAGTAGTTCATTAAAGTGCATTGTCAAACATAAAATGTGTTTTAACATTCCACAATTCCTCGTGTTTTCAAAAGTTAATTCGAATATTATTTAGCTGCAGGTGCTTTTATAACAGTAACAACTGAAGAAATTAATAGGGAACGTCTGGGTCAAAATACTTGTGGAAAATTAGAAACACAATATCGGCAAACTATCAAATTTACTTTCAGGGCGTGCAAAGCGAGACAAGAAGTCTGGCGTATTGCACGGGAGTGCATTCATTAACTTCTTCAAATGGTTGTAAGACAAAGGTCCAGCGATCATCAAAGAATAGACTATCGAATACCAGCTTGGATTACTACTTTTAACTCTCTGTAGTGTCGAATAATTATATCTTGTTCTTGTATTGAAAAATAAATTGATTTGGAATGTGAACTTCTTCCCAGGAAACAGAATAAATCGAAGAATCTGCTTTACCAAGCTAAGATGAAAACAGCAGGGTTTAAAACCGGGAAATGCAAATTAAATAAATACATTTTCAAATCTATGTATTCCATATGTATAAATATGAATATATATTTGTTGTAAGAGTATTAATACACATAGTCAGCAGTATTGAGCTGTATTGAATAATCAGCTTTTAAGAAAAACGGATTTTAATGTTGGAAGGTTGAAAATTCTTATTACTAAGAAAACACACAACTATGTTTCTTGCATTTTTTCTCAAAAAACTTCTATTACTGTCATAAAAAATAAGATTCATAGTTAAGAATCCGGTTTTGATCTACTCCCTTAACGATACAAAGAAAGATCACATTTTTCACTATATAGAGGATGAAAAATCCGTAAATTTCATTTCAAGTTCCTAAACTGTAGTAAATACCTAACTAAAGAACAATGTTTTATGCGGCCTCAATAAACAAATAATAGACAAAACATTACACATATAATGAGCCGTCGTATTCAAAATAACCTATCTAATCTCAAATCCATTACAACTTTCGGTTAATAAACAGCTAAATGGAACAGCTTTGATTATGTATTAAGCGATAACATGACATGCACAAAAAAGAATTGGTAAATCTGATTGTTTCTGATTAAAAAGGATACATGTAGACGCCGAAATGACTTGAGAAAGGTAGATCAGCTGTTTCCAAATGGAGAATCTGATATGACTTGGGAGCCTACTCGAATCTGGATAATTTGAGCACATATATGAATGAAGTTCAAAAGAACAGTTAACATTTTCACAAGGATAATGCATCCATGCATATCAATAACTAACCAAAAACTAGTTCAAAGCGGGCAATGTTCCATTGTTGCATCTGCCTGGAAATTTTTTCAGCTCCAAGCCCGTGTCAAATTCAGGGAGAATTCGGTTGAGAATAGTCTATCTCAATTTGTGTTAACTCTTAAATTAAGTAAAATAAAAGCGAAAGTCCAAATGAACCTTTAAATGTAATCGGTTGAATTAAACTTAATCACATAACTTAAATTCTTTTCTTGCTTATTATAGAGTTTCAAAAGCGTTTTATTGGTATCTTAAACCACCAAATGTACCTACTTCAATTAATTTATTATCACTAAAATAATGTGGGTATTCTTCTTGAACTTCCACAAACTTTCAGGCCTTCCCCCAAATTTCCATACTTGTCTATCTCTTCTTCTTGCTATCTACGACTGCCCAACTTCCCCCTTTTTCTAATATAGCTATGTCTAGCCTTGTTTCTTCAATGACTTTGGTTGTCTCAATCTGAAGGACTTGATATGTTCAACATCCTGTTTTCATACTATTTATCTCCTTCTTCAAACACAAACTGTCCACTATTATAATTTATATATGAATTTATGACTTACACACCTTATGCGTTGAACAAATTATAACAGTAGATTGTTCTAATTTAAATGAATTGGAGAACTAAAAAATAATTGTAAAAAATAGGTTAAACCCTTACAATATTGTGAGCGTTGATGTCCACTCCTGCTTTAATGAGAAGTTTTAATACTTCTAAGTGACCGTTTTGACAAGCGAGATGCGAGGGCTGGTTACCATCCTAAAAATTAAATAATTATCAACTACAAGGGAAGTTAACCTATAATTGTGTCAGGACGAAGAAATTCAATATAAACGATTCGTTGGGAATAAATGACACTGGATAAACGGCAAATTCTTAAGGAATATTAGATGGAATTTATGAAAAAGAGAGAATCGATTTTTGGATAAATTTAAACCCATTGTATTTTGTGAATTAGGAATATGTGAGACATTGTTTGTAATCTAAAAATCAATAAGTTGCATCATTTGATAAATAAGTATTAAAAAGATGATACACTGCGCTTGAAACTTTTAGAAATTCAAATTAATAAAATTAAACTTTCTTAATCAATACTACAAACTAATCTATTCTTGGGGTAAATCAATTTTAATAAAAATTGCAATTCCATAAAATTACAACCCTTTTAAACAAGCAATGTTTTCGGAAATAAGAAGCTTCCAATAATTTGAGGAGTCTCTGCTTAAGTGTATATATATATATATATATATATATATATATATATATATATATATATATATATTTAAATACATGCATATATTATTCTTACTTTCATCACTGTCATTCATTCTTCGGTTTTCGATTTTATCATCTCTTATAAAAAGACATTTCAAAATCTTTTTTTTAATGAATAGGTGAAGAAACGTTATTAAAGGTGTTACAAATTTTGTCAGCAGTTTCTGTGAAGTGCCCATAATGCGTTGATGTTTGCATAGCATCCTGAAATTTTAAAACAATCACCAAATTCTCAAAAATGTATTTTCTTCCTTAGTACATAAACATCAATGTGATGAGTGTGAGAAATTATACATTGAAGAAGAAGGGAACCCAAGGGCTATGCCCGAATCGTCCTGGAGAGTAACCTCCATGTGGTGGTTCCTGGGTAGGCGGAGACGCTGAGCCAATACTTGATGGGCGCGTCGCTTTGCGGAGTCCCGAACCAAAAGTGGACGTTAAACAATAGGGTAGAAGAAGGTGCTGCCATATGTGCAGGGATGCGCATATGGGGGCGGTGACGGTGATGTGAGACTGTCTGTTCTGTGGAGCAGACGGCGACGTCTATGCCCAGAGCCGTAGAGTGCGTCTACGAGGGCAGTTATACAGAGGATTTTCCTCTGTCTCTGGCCTCTAGATAGGCCCAGGCCAGCATTTGCTGAGCCTTACCTATGAGGGAGCTTTGCTCTGTCATGGGTTTTAGTTATGATCCGACATTCTAAGTCACGGAGATTTTAGGACGTCACTTGGTGCTTTGCACTCAAGTGTATAAATATCTCCTAAATAATCAGGATCTCCATAACAGGCAGACGCAGGTGCTCACGAGTTGCCTCAGTTAGTAGCCTTGGTTGGCGAAAGCTGTAGAGAGGCGCAACCCTCTCANTGTCATGGGTTTTAGTTATGATCCGACATTCTAAGTCACGGAGATTTTAGGACGTCACTTGGTGCTTTGCACTCAAGTGTATAAATATCTCCTAAATAATCAGGATCTCCATAACAGGCAGATGCAGGTGCTCACGAGTTACCTCAGTTAGTAGCCTTGGTTGGCGAAAGCTGTAGAGAGGCGCAACCCTCTCATGAAGCTCGGCCTTCGGCTTCACTCTCTGCTGATCAGACTCAACACAGATCAGCACTCTGCGTGCCAGGGGTCGCCAGAGGACAAGCATGATTAAGCCGGCCTGCACACTTCTAGGGGAAGTTGCCAGAGCTGATCTGTTGCCACCCACTCTTCAGTCCATTGACTGGTAGAGTAACCCCGA
>CABFPE010000155.1:401399-411701 GCA_900660155.1 Hofstenia miamia | reverse complement strand
GTATATATATATATATATATATATATATACACTTAGGATCCATGATGTAGCTTACTGAATATTTTATAAGAAATTTGATTAATAGATGTTTTTAGATTTTTAAACGGTTGGAGACATTCTATACAAATATTAAATGAATTGAATGAATTCACAAAATGTAAGTGTAGTATATTTAACTTGCAAATAAGTTAATTTAACTGAGTATTTAATCCTTATTATTTTATGGATATTATTCATAGTTTGCTCTTTTAGCCCTGTGCTTTGCTAGCGTAACAAATTAAGTTAAAAAAGTCATGGTTTCCTGTTGGCTGATTGATGTACATTTTAGGTGTTGGAAATTTAATCAATCATTAGGAATTCATAAATATATTATTAAATATTAATATTTTCTATAACAAATTTATTTCAAAATAGTTTTTATCAAATTGCTAGTATATAGTAATTGAATAAATACTTGTTAGTTCTCAATATTCTTATAATTTTTTATTACATTTATGGAATTATGTTAACGGAAATTAGAAAAAATCTTAGATTCGCTGTTGCTCTATCTTTAAACATCATGAAAGTTAAGTAAAACAATGACACATTAACGAATTTCGGATTAAATTAGCATAATAATAAACAGAATTTGAATAACTTAATTTTTCTGATTTAAGGAAAGCATTAATTATATATATATATATATATACATTTATATAATGACTCAGAGCTTTATGTTTAATATTTATTAAAAAATGGCAAAACTAAATAAATAAGAATTTAGACAAGATGATACATTTGATTCATAATTTACACTTTAAATTATGTGGCTTTGCACCAAGAAATTGTTCGATTACTGTAGACACTACAGGCCTTAAATATTGCAGGGATTATAACAATGCGCAGTAATTTAGATGTCCCTTTCGTTGCAAATTCAATGTTAAGTGATAAACAACAATTTGGGCTTTCATCGTTTTTTTTCCAAATGGCTGCATCATTTATTCATTGGAAAATTCAATTAACAAATTGTGACAGGTAGCTAATCGAATGGATACGGACAAAGAACACTTATGCAAGAGAGCAATAGCTTTGAAGTCACAACTGAAAATAAATTCAAGCGAAATTTTTCATTGTGTTTTGCAAGTTAGCAACACAAAACCTATTATTGGTGTGAGTGCATGTATGTTTGATATACTGGTGCAAAACAGCATCATCTTCTAATTAAAAAAAAGTTCTTATAGGTCAAGGCAAAAATGAAAATTAGTTAATGCAATAATTCAGACATTAATGCACAAAATCAGGCAAAAATAAACCAAATGCCTATTGAAAATTTCATCTGTATAAAATAATAATTCTTTAAAAATCGGAGAAAATCATTTGAAGTGGTGTGCTGTAAGTAGTCTTACGTACATGTTGAAAAGTGCATAAGAGATAATTCAACAATCAGAATATTTCTCACAAAAATAAATATTTTCCGGTCTCAGGTAAACTCCTGTGGGGAATTGAATGATAACCTGACAAAAACGTCGCCGATCAATCTTTTAGTAAACTCAGAGTGACGCAATAACTTGCTAAGCGATTCGAGATACGTAATAATTTTTATTAAGATTTAAAGCCCGCCAAAATTATATGACATTTTCATATATAACCAATTGACATCAAAATATGAAGAAATATTAAATCATGACACCAAAAGTAAATGACAGGGTATTCTCGGTTTTAATTAATGACTATTTACAAAATTAATTTGAAAAGTTTGGAAACTCTCGGAAGAAATAAATATTAATAGGCATATTAAGGTATAGGAATTTTTTATATTTACTCAAAATGTGTGACTAAGATATTTAAATGAATAAAAGTAAACCAGTATTTATATAATCTAGATAAAAAATAATATTAAATTTGAAAATAGAAATAAAATTTGATAAATAGTAAATGGTTTTTGTCCTGTTTGTATGTAGTCTCAATTTAAAATTAATTGACATAAATTATTAATAAATTATTTTTAAATAAATATTATATTAGATTGATAAAGAAAATTGAGTATATTAAAACCTCACCGGGAGGTGATAATACTCCAAACATGCGATGGGCTAATGTCAATTTAGGAGGAATGCAAAGAAAAAGACACTTACAAAGAAATTTAACGACAAAACAGTTTGTAGACATTTAGACTGGATAAAAATGTCACCAAAATAAATAGCTGAGAATTCTTCTCTAGCGGCTACTTTGTGCATTCATAAAAAAATAATTGCATTGTCGAAAAAGCCATTTCTCCATAAAATATCTCCGTAAGATAATTTTAAATATTAAATTTACTCAAGCGCTTAAAGAAACGCATTCCGTGAAAATAATTAAGAAAATGTTAGAAAAAATGGTGACCAAGTTCTGCGAGGATATTGTCATTGTGAAACGCGTAGTCAATGATCTTTGTTAAGAAATAGAACTATTCTATTAATCCAATTATAATGAGCGCAATTAATGAAAGAGCTAACTAAAAAAACTACAGCTTTTTATGCAAATATATATGACCAATCAAACAAATTAATTCCCATTTGAAGCAGGAACGTAGCTTAAGATTTTTCTTTAAGGGAAGCTCAGCATTTTTTCATTATTGCAAGTTTTTCCATTAGTTTTTGCTCGTATCTCGACAAAGGCTGACATAGTTATGCAGCTATAAGCATTAATTTTTATAAAGTGTTATTGTAGTGAGTTGTGTTGGGAACTTAATTGATGACAATCAATAGTTTTCCTAAAATACATTTGTGGAAAGAGAGTAATCAAGAGTGTGACGAAATATTTGGAAAAGGAGACTGAAAACCTAGCCCACATATCTGTGTTCCTGGTTTGACACGCTCTAAATTTTAGATTTTCTTTGGAAATATAATGCTTATTTTTGATAATCTCTTACACAGAAATTTATGTTTGAATGCTAAGATTTTGAGATTAATGTTGTAAATCTGAAATTTTTTTATTCTGACGGTTGCATTTGTTGCAATGAGATAATTTTTAAATGGAATTGCAAAATTCTGCTTCATGTTCTTAAAATCTTGAAAAATGAAATACTTTTTGGACATACGTTGGAATGCTTTCCAAACAATATTAAACCATTCGAATTACAAATCTGATAAAAGAACCAAGCTGCGTTTAAATGTAAGGTCTCGTAGATAAAACTGATGATGAGTTTGCTTAGATCGTTTCAAGAAATTGTTCACAAAGTTGACCGAAAAAATTCTACTACAGAGTTCAATATCCAAAAAACGGTCATTGTATTAATATTAATACAGCATATGTTTATATCACGCTATATTTTTTCAAAGGATTACATTGCTTAAGATGATAAAAATTAATGATTCTTCATGTATTTTACAAGATGTAAGCTACACAATGTTAGTTCATGGACTATGCTAACCATGACAGGCCTGAAAAACTTTTATCAATATCTTATAACCAGTCTGAGAAAATTTTAAAGAAATAGCTAAAATATTTGCAAACCACATTTGAGTTCATATCAGCACTTAAGTACATCCTTCAGATGTTATCAAAATTATGAGGAAGAGACCTTGACCTGTATCATTGCAAGTAAAATGAATTGTCACTTTACATAATGGTAAAATGTAAGCTAACCAATGCATAAGTTGGCTGATTTAACAGACTGACTATAACATATATTATAATATTGTTATTGTATTCAATTAATCACACACTATCAAAAGCTTAGCAACAATGCTGATTTATCTAAATACTTTTGTCTATTGTGTTTGTGGGACGAATCAAATATGTATCATTTCCGGAACATTTAGTAAACCTGCGATGACATGTATACGACAACATACGGAAACAATTAGGTTTGATAAACATGTCTCAAAGCATGATTAGCCATGTGTTTAATCCGCACATTTGATGAATCCAGCGTAGTGGAACCGATATTTTTCATAAAAACTTCGAGTTATTGTCAATAAATGTTCTTGGACAATTAGGCAAAAATCATTAGTCCCAGTGAATCATGCAAATGACAGAAATAGTAAAATATTATAAACTAATAATATATTGTTTATTAAAATATTTCGGAAAATGGGATAATCTCATTTTGAAAATCCGATAGGGCCATCTGCTGAATTCTCACATAACTTCAATATTATATTTAAATTATTTTGTACATTCTACTTGTTTCTATTGTAATTTAGTTTCTTTACTGCTTTCAAATCTTTAATGAGTTGATATCAATTCTAACACAAAACAATACAAATTAAAAAACAATATCATGCAATAAATTTTAAAAATTTAGCAAATAATCACGAAAAAGTATAAAATTTCATGCGTTATAGATTCTTAGTACATGTTTTTATTAAGCATATAAGTAGAGATAATGTCGATTTAGGATTACTGTTAGAATAAATACGGAATAACAATATAAAATGTGTGCTTATTAAATATGCTCTAATGTCGTAAAGGCGGATATCAGTATGTAAGACATCAAACAATTACAAAAACTTAATATAGCGTTCTAGCAGTTATCTGCTAGACAATTAATTTCATAATGAGCATAACAGTGATGCTTGGACAGATTATTTATAATTATATTTTTGGGAACTGTTCGGAATCTGGTGTCTAACCATAATTCTAATCAAATTTTTGAGCATTTGTATATATTTATGTTTACTCTGAAAAAGTTATAGATTTAAATAATCCTATGCTTTGGAAGCAAAGCGTTTTTAAGAGTGCTTTGTGGTATATTTAAATGGTAATTTATTAAAATAATTGCATTTCTCTGACATTTTAAAGTTTTCTTGAAAATTTGCAATATTTACATATGCTTAATAACTTATTCTTGGCAAACTAATCTGGAAATTTTGAGCAATTTCAACAAAAATAAGAAGGAAATGGAAGCTTCAAAGAATGCCATTAACTATTTAAATCAGTTCCTTGTAAATTTTCAGCTAAGAAAATCACAAAAATCATAGGTCTTGCTTAACGATTGTCTTTACAAAATTGAAGCGAAGCCCTATGTGTGTAGAACTAGAATTGCAAATTTGCCAGACATGATCAATGCTACTAAGTCATTTCCTTCTCTAAAAGGTAATTCATGTCATTCTCAAAATCATATAAAAGTGTAGAGTAAAAAAATTGAGATCATCCAGTAGCACGAACAAAAATTGTAGAAAAGGGCACACTTTTCAATTCTTGTGCAAATTAAAAAAAGCATTATGTAATTTATTGGAACATAATAATAAAGGTAGATAATCTGACCGCTTGAAAGTAAAATCAAAGTATTCAACTACATCCAATTGGTAATTTTCACTGTGCTACAGCTTTTAATGTGTTCTTAATGATATATTATTTATCTTCATTACATTTTTTAACATATAAATGTTTCCTTTAAATCCACTGACACTTAGGCTGAATGAGTTTTTTCAAAAAAGTTGCATAATTTTTAATTATATTTATATATTATTTATAATTGAAATTATCAGAAAAAACTTTGGTATTGCAAAAAATATGACCTCTTATGTCATAGATCTTGCAAATAAAGTTAAATTATCTAAAATATAAATATTTAAAATTAGCCATTGACAATTTCCAGGTAGAATTCCTTCTGAAATGCAGAACAACATTCATTTCAAAATAAATCTGCGGGGAATTTCCAGGAAATGAGGAATACTGAACTGACAATTGAATTATTAGTGTTCAACATCTACACTTCACCTTTGCAGGTCACACGCTTTCTTACATCAGTGTGGCGCCAAATTTTCCCATCTGTCAATTGTGAGGCTTGAAAACTGTACTTCCTCGATATCAAAATAATACTTCGATAAATTTCAGAAATGCATGTTTGATTAATTCTACTTAAAAATTTCCTCTTTAACACTTAGATGGCCAAGAGGTGGTGGAAATCAAAACCCTTTCGGATTTTTGGTCCGCATACTTAATTAGCAACTCTATATATGCTGAAATTTCGCAACTTTTAGTTTATGGGTAATGTCATTATGTCGTGAGAGTTTTAAATTCTAGCGGCGCTTGCATTGATGGCTGTACTTCTCTAAAGATTAAAGTGCACTTGGTCTGCATAATGCTATCAATATGCAAGAGTAATACAATTCTGCTAAAGCAGGTGTTAATGCAGCTAAGAAAATGGCGAAGCCCTACACTTCCAGAACGAGTGTTCGGCGTTGGATAAAGGTTCATATGTAAGATATAATGATATGAGTGCTGTCAATGTCTACACTATTTTCAACTTGCATCATTCGGAATGGGCAAGTCTGCCACAGAATAATAGAAGAAGGCAACATTTCTTCGTCAGCTCGCAGAACAATTAATTACTCCACCTTTCAATTTCCGATTGAGTGATCCAGTTGGAATACAAATGAGATCGTCTTCTTGATGTCCCACAGAATCAGAGTAGCAACTCCAATAACTGTCAGACAAAGTCTTCCAAATTCTTCAGGGGGATTAGAACTGTTCTAANGTCTTCTTGATGTCCCACAGAATCAGAGTAGCAACTCCAATATCTGTCAGACAAAGTCTTCCAAATCCTTCAGGGGGATTAGAACTGTTCTAATGCAAAAGGTGCAGAGAAGAAGGTAAGGAACCAAGCGATGCCAAATGCAGGCTTTGTGAAATCCCAATTTGCAAATCGTACAGTTACTTTGTTTGCATTCAATACTGTATCGCAGATAACTAATATTTTTATGCAGAAGATATGTTTATTTGGAAAAATAAAGGTGGCGGTTAAAATCACCACCCCTTGGTCATTCTCGTAGTATGGATTGACACTCTAAGTGTTATCAATAGACAGTTTCTATCCAGGTAGTTGAATGAAAAGTGACCTCAAATATTCCATAATCTTTTAATGCAAAGTGATAGCAGAATTACAATTCTAGTTGCGAAACATAAGTTTACATATAGTGTAACAAAGTTTCTTAAGATTGCCTAGAATACATGAAAATCATATGTAATTCAAATTTAAGGATTACCAGATTCTTAGGATTATTTATGGCACAATGCTAACATTTGCTTAACTACATACTGATAAAAAAAAGTATCCCTTTAGTGTAATACTGTACATGTAAACACATGAACAATTCTCCTTTAAAAATAGTCTACAATTATAAGCGTATGTTGAAAAATACCATGAATTTAAGAAAAGATCTTTATTTGCCACAATAATTTATTATTCGAGCGTAGAACTAGAGAGGCAAAAAAATTCATTTCCATTATTCCTACAAGAGCCAATTTTTTAAATGGAAAAATTTTGCCATTCCTTTTAATAATGGAATTCGTCTAAATTAGATTTCGCATAAAAATATTGATGAGTGACTAGACCTCTGCAGTCAAATGACTTGGTGGCGCCAAAAAATAAAATGTTTCTGCTGTAGTTTATACCGTGAATTAATTGCAGGCCAGATAGAAATTTATTAGATATATTAAAGTAATTTCATCTTTTAAGTAAGCAGTCGTCTAAAAAGACAATAAAGACAGTGAGCGATGGCTAATAACAATTGACAATCTATTTTACAGCAGACGGATATTTGAATGGTTGTCTACAAATTGTTAAAAAGTGACATTAAAAGAATTAGAAACAAATTAGTTCGTGGCAATAGCTCCATGTGACAATTAGTAGGTTTAAATTTATGCATTAAAATTTTTTCGAGGTCGAAGAGCAAGCTTTAATTTGAAACTTATTTTCAAACACTAATATTCCCAAAATAATTCTAATTTAATAAAATTAAATTTAAAATACAGATGTGCATTGATCTAGTAATCAAAATGCCAAATGCAGAATGACAATGCACAAGTCATATTTTGCATATATAATAACGTCATAAAGTCATATTTCAAAAAATTCGGAGCTATTTAGGCCTAATTTCGTTGTAATATTATTCTTTTTTAAGAATTCGTGATGATCATACTCATTAATTATAAAAGTTATAGTGATATCCAGAGATGGCCGTTATACTCTGCGTGCCATGTGGGATCCGGTTAAGTTGAGAATTGAAAGATTAAAGGAGCTATGGGTCAAAAACAGATCGAATATATTAATTGTAAAGTTCTAATATTGTTCATTTGTTAGTTTGAAAGTTGTTTCCATCGTGCTAGATAATCCCTATAAATGAAAAGTCATTCGTAAGATTTGTATGATTGTTTTGAAAATGGATTACCAATAAACTTCAATTGCCGAAAAAAGTCCACCGTACCTAAAAATTTGGCTCATGTCAATAATTAGTAATATCACAAAGTCATCAATTGTAATTAACTTAAAGATATTGCTTTATAAGTTAAACCATAAGCAATCACCTTTTGATGTTTTGTTCACATTACTAAGCGCATATTTCTTTCTATGGATGAAGCCCATGTATAGTACATAGGTAGTTAATCAAGGCAAAAGTCTTGATATTGTCGCTCAATCATCAAATGCCGTAGATAACGTTTTAGATTCTCTTACTGTTTCCGCGCTAATTTCGTCAGATATTGCCAGCTAGATGACACATGTCGCAAATGTCTTGATAGACTAGTATCACTTTATGGTCCATGCTCTTCATGTGTCACACTTGGTAGATACCTTTGCATCGAAAATAAAAAATGATCGCTAGACGAGATTCTGAAACACATAGATATGGATGATGTGCCAATATACGACATGCATAGGTTGGAAGAATACAAACGAAATCATACACGACAGGCTTTGCTTTAGTGCTTCTCAAAACAATGTAAGTTTAATTAATATGGAGGCTCATAAAATTCGCAAACTGAATTTCAGTCATTGACAACGATAAGTATTTGTTAAGTTAAGAAAGAAAGCCAAACGAAAATTCAATATCTTCCCATGAGTGTTGAGAATGAATAAAAGAATCAATAAGAGATTCTCATTTTCAGCACCCCAGATCTCAATTACAGATGCTAAAAATGTCATTGAACGAATGAAAATTTAGAAAGGCTCCGGTATTATTCTTTTTTGGAGCTTCGCTAATTTTGGTAGTCAATTCGAAGTCTTTGAATTTAAGCTGTATGAGTGTACTCTTGGCACCACAACATATCATACTAAAGGGAACTATTCACTGAAATCATAGAAAGCACGCGTTGATAGCCAGAAACTAGAGAGTGACGTTATGATGTAAACATGGACCCGTAATGATTACTATCCGAACCCAACACGAAATGTTAAATTTGATTTGACGTTGTGGATCTTTCTCCAATAAAATGATCATTAACATTAATCATTTTCTGACGGGGACGCAGCAATTCATTCGTATTACTTAGAGTCTTGGTTGGATCTTTCTCAAATCAAGCTGTGACTAACATCAATGTTTTTTAATAATCAATCTAATTTTTAGCATCTGAACCCGACTTGAAAATTTGACACCCGAAACCCAAAATGTGGCTGTGTTTATCGGGTAGCTGATGTCACTCTCTTCCAGAAACGCCTGTTGTTTCATTCCATAGCAGTCACACAGATATTTACTAGATCACCTGACCGAATTGCATTACTACACTTTACTGTGATTATGAAATCAAGGACGGACTTGCTGCAATTCGCACATAAGCCAAATCAATCCATCATGAACGCCCTTCTTTAGACTTGAATATATTAAACAAAAGGTGCTGTATTTTGGTTTGTTCATCGATTACTAAATTGTTTTCAACGTTATCTTGCAAAAGAATCTCCTTCGGCCTATAAAACATATGTTAATCGAGTGGGGAATTGCATTTTTTCTATATAGTTGGTTGGCATCAAAATGCCAAAGCAAATAGCCATTTAACGACCCCGCTGTTGGCATTGGCATAAAGTGAAATAGTAGAAATCAAAAGAGAGATGTTCATTTGTATCAGGCAATAATACTGTAAAATGAGTAAAACAAAGTAATAACAATTCATGTAAATCAATTTATATCAGTATTTCCTGATCGTTTAACATCATTGACTTACAGTCATCTTTCTTCTTCCGAAGTCTGGTTCTAAAAAATTGAATGAAACAGATCCTGATTATTTATTACTTTTTGTGAGGCAATCTGCTAGCATTGATTCACTGCGAACAAATGACAATCTTCAGTCGCCTTTGCTGATTCCCTCTCTGATATATTTAAAGTCAATAGTCAATCTCATCTCATGTGGTCTGCGTCAAAAATTTTTCCATTCATGCAAATATTCTATAAAGAAAATTCTACCTAGATTAGTAGTTAATCTAGATTGAATGTGGAATAGCACGAAACGATATCCAAATCTGGATAGCGATCAAATCATTCGGGTAAAAAGTAGCCCCCTGCGAGGGCTTGCGAGCTTTGTTCAAGCTCGGGCTCGGCTCGCAATTCTAAAAACATTCAGCCG
>CABFPE010000155.1:357486-368862 GCA_900660155.1 Hofstenia miamia | reverse complement strand
CAATACTCTGCTCAAGCTCGGCTCGGCTCGTTAGAAGCTCGGGTCTTTGATAAGTCTGATTACAACAAACTTATTTGAAACCCGACTCATAGTTCAAGATAAGAGCGTATGTAAATGAATGACAGCCAAAACAAAGATGCATGCAACTCATTTAGATTGAATTGAAAGGAATCTACCTGATTTTTAACGTTGAGCGCTTGGTTGCCTTCTTTGAGTAGGACCTTAACTACTTCTAAATGTCCCTGGCTTGAAGCTAAGTGTAATGGCGTGCACCCAAACTAAAAACAACGATATTAACAGATTATAATGTTAAATTTTATACGGGTAGTAAGTGTGTAGTTACTGATTTTTATTTATCCCAGGTAGGATTGGGTTATATTGGCATCAGCACTACTGCCTAAAATTTTAATTAATTAATTTTCAAAATCGTATTGTTATTTCGAAATATAATTATATTACGCATTGTGCAACGTAACTGGATTTCAACGTTAGATGACGCTTCAAAAATCCATTTCTTCCTACTATGTATACAAGATTCATGTCCAAGAATATTTTACGATATTATTTCAATTAAAAACAATTGACTGAAGACAAATTAAAATGTATAGATCGTCAATTAATAAGAGAAATATTGCAATGACTATTTGAATTGTACAATAAATTCAAATTTAAAAAAAATTCTATATATTCACTAAACAATTGAATTCATTACTGAAACGTTAATAAAATGTTAGCAGAGATGCTATCAGAATGCAAGCCGACAAGATTACGGGTCCCCGAATCAATTTCTGCAAAAAAAATTATTAAGATATTAATAACTTCCTATTTCAAATTCAATATAATGCCAAATGACTGCAGGGGAAATATCCCATAAAGACAAGCTCAGAGTATATCGGAACATTGCACTGGCATAAGCTGTGGTTTACTGTTGTGAATGGCTTTACGTAATTTTTGTAAGAAAATTTACAAACTTTCCAAATTGTAGGATTCCAAAGATTTGATAAACTTTGAAATATATGTGAAAATATTTTTAAAATTTCAAGGAATTCAATGTTGTACAACAAAACAAATTTTCCCTAGACTAACCTTATTGTGATAATATATTAGCAGTACACAAAAAAGGCATAAATTCATTGGAAAAATATCTGAAAAACATTAAGGGCAATGTAAAATATTAACAACTAAAATTCATCATATCAGTTAAAATTAAAAGTTCTCCGATTTACACAAAGCATCCTTCTATATATTCTCTAGCAATCTACTAATAATTTTGTTCAATATAAATTAAATTCAAATATTTTTATTTTGATTATCTTTAAAAAATTTTTTAAAAAAAATTTAAAATAACTATGCTAACCGTTGTATGGGTAATTTTTAAACAGTACTAATTCCATGTTTATATTTTGAATAAAGTATTCCTATGTAAACAAAAGTTTTTGAAATACTCAAAGGTTATCCCTGAAAAAACTGCAATTTATGTAGTTCAGCATATATTATATCTATTTAATTACATATGGTTTTATAAATAAAAACTGCATAAATTGTACAAATATGAGTAATTTGTGCCAAATATTTGGCAAATTTCCCCTTAAAAAATTTATACTTTTTGGTACAAATATTTTGGTAAGTATTTGACAAACTAATTCACTGAAGCTATTTATAAGAATAATTCAGGACTCTAAAATTTTAAAACCTGTTAAATTGTAGTTACATTAAATATGAATTTTTAACTTTATTTGCTAACTATTTTTAATCAAATTTGTTGAACCGAGTTCCCTTAAAAGTTACATAATTACTTTTGACGTTCCACGTTAAGTCCTATTTTTAGATTCATCGACAAATCTTGCACAAATATAATATAAAGCAATTGAAATAAATTTGCACTATTTTGTACTGCGTTCTTCTCTCCCGACAGATGGTATATTTTACAACTATAACTAAGTATTATATAGACTTGTACTTAAAGATGGCATCAGTGTTGGAAGGGTGCCTTGAATTTTCAAGCACGAGCCACACGTACTGAAATTCTATATAACTTTTGTTGAATGTAAAAGGCATCTCAATTTGAACCTCTATAAATGAAATCTTTTTGGCGTTAAACATTTTCAATAGTTTAACAAATAGATCTAGAAAATCAAAATAACAAATATATTTTATGCCTATTTTAATGTGGAAACGAGCACGGCACGGAAAGATATAAAGCACGACTCGGTTTCAACACTGGGTGGCATTCTAATACATATATACATATATATATATATATATATATATTGAAAAATTTAGGTTGAGTATCAAACGTGATAAAAATTTAATTGACTACGTATGGATATTAAGAATATTAAGATCAGCTTTGACAGAATAACTCCAGAAAATAAAAGGTGTTAAATACTGAAAATTAGTGTTTTTAAATCAATAAATATCACAAAATTCCACGGCATAATGTATATTTAAATAATTCATATATTCAAAATAACGCTAAAGAAAAAATATTTCATAACGCAAGATGGCATAAAAAATACACAAATACATAGTTTGCAATATTGCTATTCTATAAAGTACAATTGCGGTATATATCCTCAGCTTTTGCTCAATAAGCAAGCAAACCACTTTGCTTCAATACTACCAATTTTTAAATGACAATTAGTTTATATTGCATGAAATTTTCAAAATGTATGAATGCTGCAAACTTAAAATATTCTAAAATTAAACTGTAGATGCGCTCAAATCCACTAAATGGTAAATATATCTGTATTAGCGAACATTTTAATTCAAATCATATATTAAACTCATGCATTTTAACTCGGTACAAATGTTCCAGTGACTTCCCTTTAAATAAACATCATTTCAATGATCCTTTAAATTTAAATTATTAAATTTTGAAAATCTGTCACTATTTTAATGTGGGAAAATATCTTGTGTTAATTTCAAAAATTTGTAAATTTTTGAGGACTTTTTTCTTTCCAACTTAGTAACTAACAATAGTTTATTACTTTATTTTAGTAAATTACACACATATTAATTTTATACAGTCTCTTCACTCTGTGTTTGATGATTATTTACAATGGGAAGCAGTGCTTCAGAAAAACAAACTAATTGATGACTACTTTAAATACAATGCTTCTGGTAATTTTTTTCAAAAATTATGTGGAATTCAGAAGGAAATTTTTCTTAGTCTCAGCAAGCAACCACCTGAAGCAATGTTTTCATCCTCCAAAATGTTATAATTTTTTATGAAACATTTAAAGGATTCCTTTAAAAGATTAAAGGAAAATCCTTTACACTTTAACTTAAATTTAATTTTAAAAAGGAATCACTGAAATGTTCAACCTACATGTAATAAAAAAATAAGATGACTTTTTTGAGAGAGAAATTACCCATTTTCCTTATAGCGAAAGAAAGGTCGAAAACAAGGTAGTAAACATAAATATTGAAGTATTTACAATACATTAGTATTCATCGCGTATGCAGCCTTAAAGCAAATTATTTAGAATAAACCTTAAGTGCTAAAGAAGCAAATTCTATTTGAAATATGTTGTTGGTGTGACCTGGAAGTACATGATATACTATATTAGAAGTAAAATAGAGTAACTTAAGAACAAACTGTAGGTTTTTAAAAATTTATAAGAAAATATAGAAAAAAATACTTTTATTATGTAGTTTTCGGTATCCTAGAAACTTTTCTTTCATTTTCTTAGAGTATTTAATGCATTTAGGCCTAAATATCTGTAAAGGATGCATAGTATTTTTTTACTAATTTTACTACTTTTTGTAAAGCTTGGAACCATGATTTCAGAAAATTCAGCATGTGAATAAATAACATGATATTTGAAAGCACAATTATAGGAAGCCGATGTTATAAAAAAATCTATGATGTATGTATTAGATGTAGACTTAACTTCACCTTTTCAAATACTTTTTACAATTCTACTATGAAATTTGGAAATTATTAGCCATGGCACACCTATTGGTGAATATATTAGAATGTAATGGTGAAATTTTTTTACAAAGGTGTCTGAAATACTTGAAAAAATTTACAATTATTCATTGAAAATTCAAATACATAGCTAAAAAATTTTAAAATTCGCTCCATGCCTAATGATCAGATCAGATAGTAAGAAGATCTAAAGCTTAACTGTGTCTGTTTATGTAGATAATAAGTGGACAACCCATACCCATTAAGGCGTGTCGTGCGCAATATCAGAGGTCACAGTGCCGCAGAAATACACCACGGCGCTCCTTAATGTGGGAGTGACCATTCACGGTATCAAAACGAAAATGAAAAAGAGACACTCCTCTATTTTCAGGATTTGGATATCTTTTCTAGTTTTTGAAGTTATAGGCGTTTAGAATTTTTTTTTAAGAATAACAAAAAATTTGAAAAATTGCTACTCAGTTTCAGCTTAAATAAAATCTGATTCAAAAGCTTAAAAAATAGTTACAATTACAGAATAAATAAGTATACTCCAAAAAAGTTTGGAATTTCACAAAAGCTAGTAGAGGCAGCATTAGTATATCTAACTGGACATTGCGAAAACTTGAATATATTAGTGAACTAAACCTTCAGCAATAAATATATTTTCAATAACATTAAAAATAAGCATTTTTTTCTAAATATTTAGCAGCTAAAACATCTAACTTAACTATAACTACACATCCATAAGAGCACCCACTTAAGTACTGATCTACCCTTCTTTAGGCCTAACACAAACTGAGACTAATGAAGCTTTGTTAACAAAATTAATATAGGCATGCATCTATGTTTTACTTCAAAATCAACAATATCTTAATTCAGAAATCAATGTAGTGAATAGAAATACTTGAAAGCCATCATTCAAGAGAAATTGAGCCTATATTGTGCATTAATTGTAAAATAAGGAAATTAAATTTTTACAGGCAAAGCATGCATCAAGTTCCACCTGTCTAACCCGCTGTACACATGTGCAAGCATTTAATGACAAAAATAAACTATTTGCAAATTATAAAATTAAGCCAATGTATATAATAAATTATGAAATGAGTACCTTCAAAAGAACCCCAAAATTGATGCCATTGCAAATACATGATTAATGAGAAACTAAGAAAAAGTAGGATTTTAAGAGTCAGAATATTCGCTGAAGCCCGCACTAAGCAATCAGTATTTTATAGTAAAATACATAAATGTTATATTTAATAAATATGAAATATTTTCGAGAAATAAACATTATTTATGAGGCACGTTTATTGAACCTGAACAAATAAAACTTACTTCTCTCAATTATATCATTTCGATTTGCTAGTATTATTTTTTAGTCCAAATCGATATGTCTCTGAGAATTCAAAGCTTATCGTGCAAAATTGCTCATTCATTTGTCGCTAGTGATAAATATTTAAATTTGAATGAAACTTGTTTAATTTCAAAAGTTTAAACAATTTATGAATAACAATCGAAACAAGGTCCTTGTGAAATTAAAATGATTTTGATAAATAGTAAGAATAAATTTCATATAGATTTGTCATTACCCAACTAAAGCCACCATAACACAAACATAGTTCAATTAAAATTCTTAGGTCTAAATTTATATTAATCACGAAAAGTTTCAACAAAAAATTTGTCCAAAAGTTTTTCCGCTGAAATTTTTCAAAAGTACATGTTGTCTGTAACTTTTTAGAGCCAAAACTTATAGAAACAAGTTTTTTATAAAAGCTGAAAAAATTATTTCTAATCAATACAAATGACATTAGCCTCATCATCAACGAGAAAATTTTCCAACTCTTCATCTTCTGACACAGCTTGAACCTGAAATTCCTCAAGTTCATTTATGTCCGACACTTGCTTGTCGTCACCATTGTTTATATGATAATTTGTATTTATAATATATTTAAATCTATTTAAAATCTTTCTCTTGTTATTGCAAATTTTTAACTCTACAGATAACATAATGTTCAAACCACTCTTTGGTATTGGATATAAAAGTACTTTTAAAACTTTCGATAACTATGCCATTACATTCAAGTGGCTCTTGGTATTGGAGTGGAAGCGGGCCATTAAACAACGTTGAAAATTCGTGATTAGATGTATAGGTTTTATCGCTACATTGAAATATTAAACGGTGTGTTACATGTAACTGTTTCGATGCATGACAACTAAGGCTTAGAAAAGCATTTAATTTTCTCATTACATGCTAGCTAGAAATGTGTGAAAACACATATACATCTATTTTTGTTTGTTTTTGTAACATTTTGCCGGTTTCAATCAAAATCTCTATTGAGAATAATCTAAACTGACTTGAACACTAGTTTGCACTGCACAAAACAGTTTTTGTTTCAGATTTTAGCCCTCTCTGTCAAACTTTTTGTCATGGTAAAAGTTCGATACATTCATTTTGATAGGTCTTTCAATGGACTAAATAAGCAAGTCGGATTCTGACGGGTCAAATCTAGGAAGACGGTAGGGTCTATATATATTCGGGAGGGTAGAAGAAGTTTGACCCGTTTCTAGATTTTTTTGGGATTGTATGATCATCTGAGAAACTCTCGTGATATGATAATAAAGGAATTCGAAATGGTATGAAGTAAAGAAGCATTGATTATAGAGTTATGCTCTGAAGATCTTTTCGATGATCTTGAACAGTGAACTATGGACAGCATAATACAGTACCTGGAAACTATTAGTTTTCTATTGTTTATTTACAATTTTATGCTGTTGATTTTTATTCTCTTTATTTCTATTTATAGTCATTATTTTCAAATCACTTATACATTTTACACATTTGTGTATCTTCTTCCTTTTTCTGCCAATTTTCGCGAAAATTTCCAAAAAAAATTTAACCGTAAAGTGTGCAAAGATATGGTGTATTGGTGTACTCATGATTATATTTAATTGATTTTTCAAAAATGTACAATTTCACAATTTTTCCGAAACATTCTTCGCTGAAACTTTTCGTGATTAATGTATATCAACATTGTTTTCGAAAAGATTTGATAAAATCAGAGCTTATTTGCCTAAAAAAATGTTTACATGAAGTTAAGTCCATAAATTCATTGATACCAAATAAACTAAACAGTGATTATTTGTTAGTCCTAAAATATTTTTAATCCAAACTAAAAGATACAGTATCCAGAAAAATTATAGAATCTCCATTTTCAATACAAAGATAAGTATTGAATATTTTGAAAATATAGATTTGTTTATTTGCTTAACAGTTATCGTAGTTCAGTACTTAGTTGGATAAAATATACTATTTAAATATTTTGGTGTTTAACAAAAGCATTTTAGCAAGTATTGAGTTTCTAGGCTATTTTCTGGTCACTTTAGCATTCCTTTGATCAAAATTCTAAAAAAAATAAAATTAATTTTGCATCTATTAAATGTACGGTAAATCTAGGAATTTTAGATCAAAATTAAGTTTGAAGAACATGCGCGATAATGCAATTAAAATTGAAAAACGTAGATTAACTGTAGATTATAGCACATCGTTTCACTTTACATCAATCAAATTTATACAATTTTTGAACTTTTTGAGAGGCTTTCGGTACAAAAAATTTGATTTTTTTTTCAGAAATGTTTAGATTATTTGCTCAGCTCCACTGTCAAAATAAAAAAACATAGAGCGAAAAACGTCAACAAGCACATCAATTAATTTTTGTTATTGATTATTTCTAATCACAACTTTCACTGTTGAACTAGGCAATAAAGAACGGGAAGTTCTAAAATTTTTGTATCCGAAAGATGCAAAATAAATTGCATTATAGAGAACATTATCGTTTCTAAGTTCGCTATTGAAAATATTCAAATCCCTAGCCCAATTTTGTCGTATTTGCTATGTAATTTGAAATCAACATATAAAACTGTTGTTTTGAAAAAATTTGGAAAAACTAAGTTCGCATTGAAATCGATACGCAGCAATTTTTATAAAAACAATTGTTTCTCGTGTCACCTGGCAATACATTTTAAAAATTGCCTAATATTTCAGTTAAAATTATGTTAATCAAGCATGGAAACATATTATTTAAAAAGACAAAGGCTGTACTTAAACATACAGTTGCTAATGGAAAAGCAATTCGCGCTAATTGTAGAGCACTCAAGTTTAACCAAGCTCATGAAGGATTTAACCAACATTCATTAAGGCTTATCAAAACGAAGTGAAGAATGAAAAGCTTAACAAGAATGGAAACTTGACAATTTTAATATTTAAATACACGTGCGCGCAGACAATCACCACATTTGCAATATGAACTTAGGAATAAACAAACAGAAGGCGGTAAGAATTAATTCATACCTGTTCAATAATAAAGCTCCCAGAAATGAAACTGGAAGATCGCTCTATCCCACTGTCGAGATCCATGCCTGCGGCAATTAAATTACTTTCAACCACTCAGAAATGAACGAGTGAAATTGAGGAAGGTACGATAAATTTCAAAATAGCTTATCAAAAAGTTGCGCCAATTATAATCAAGAGAGTGTTTCATATTTAAATATTTATAATATTTCTAAGTGTATTGTTCAACCACTCGATTTGATAAAACAGTAGAAGAAAATTGTGTCCCAAAAAATTTAATCACATAATACAATGTTAGAAGCAAAATTATGATAACTGTTTGATTGTGTCCATACTGCACACTGTTGATTTTTATAAATTTTCGGATATTATCAAGTCTGCTTTTTGNATGATAACTGTTTGATTGTGTCCATACTGCGCACTGTTGATTTTTATAAATTTTCGGATATTATCAAGTCTGCTTTTTGCACCTTTTCCTCAAATATTGTAATGTGAGAACTTATTTCTCATTGCATATGTTCAAATGGACAAAATGCTTAAAAGCTAGAGTTGAAAGAAGTTCTGTCAGCTTTGTTCTCTGGAAAAATATTTCAAAATGTTGCTCTGAACTTAGATTTTGAATTCATTATCCAATTCTATGTATAAATTTTAAAATCATAACTAAGTATCCTTACATTAAATTTGTATGCAATCCATGCCATAGCCCTGAAATTGTAAAAGAACATCCAATTGGATTCCAATGTATAAGAAATGCTGGTGAATTACCTTTATAAAAAGTTAGGAATTTGTTGAATAACTAGTAAATGGTTTATTAACCAAATACTTCCTGAAAAGCATGATTAAATGCTTATCAAACCAAGAATAATTAGGTTTAAATCCCAATGTGACAAACCAAAGGAAACCTGGTAAATTGAAAATTAATGGCTTTTGGATATCTGTTGTCTAAATGAAAATTTTGAAATTAGCAGTTGAAAATAAATACTTTGCATTCTCTCTAAATAGTTTCGTCAAAGTTAGACGTTGTTTAAAGTCAACAAATTGAAATCTAGCTATTTGCGAAGTCTTATGTTTCGATAAGATCATTCCTGACATTCTCATGAACTTGATAACACTCCAAAAGTGATAATGACTAGGTTCTCATCGGCAAATTTATTACAATTGATTGCTATTTTTCTTAGCATGATGATCTTCATGTGTCTAAATTTGTGGTAGAAGGGAATGGAATAATCTAAAGAATTCAAAATGACATTGGAATAGCTGTCCAATACGACAAATCATAATAATCAGAAATAACTCAATCCAGAAAGGCCAAAATTGAACGAGTACATTTATCCATAAAATATTATTGTAAACATTAGAATAAAAAACTATAAAACACAATGAATTCCTAAGACTTATAATTGAATGAAGTGGAAAATCTCTCAGGAATGTGTATTCAAAATGAAATGGTTTGGAAAGATTTTGTTAAGAATAGAGTTGTAACTTTATATAAATAAATATATATATATATATATATATATATCAAAAATCGACACAAACTTACGGGAAAATAGTTTAAAAATAACGAATTTTTGCGTGCTTTCATATTAGCTAAATCATTTTAGTGAAGTGAATTTATCTTCATTTGAATTTTAAAATGAGAAACACTTACAAACCACTAAAGAAAATTGTCCTTAGTCATATGCAATTATTAGAATTCTTTCAAATAATTGATTTCAAATTTATAACAACAGGGTGTATGCAGGATATCCTGAGAAAGTATTTAAAAACTAGACCCTGAAAATGCTTCTCACCACCTTGGTGTTTGATATTTTTATTTAATCAATCAAAATTAAAAATAACTGCTTTAGGGATATGCGTATTAATTAGACACTCTTAATTTAAATGAAAGTGATTTTTGTTAAGAAAAACAGAAGCTATTGCATACCGCTAAAATACCAGAAAGAGATACGTTTTGCGTAATTTGCAGTGACAAAATATGTCGGATTTAGGTGTTAGCCACCTGGCAAAACTATTATACTTTCATGAGTTCGTTTTATATAATTTATACAAAAAATATAAAGTGAACAAAATATATACATGCCTATTATAAATTAATTGTTAAAGCTAGAGCGCTGTGAATTATTAAAAGTTATTTATAAATAATTGAAAACAAAAAATGCAAAGTCTGGTCGTTGTCTTCAGCTTGAATAACTTTGTTTAGGTTCTCCTCTATAATTACTATAAATAAATAAAAATAAAAATTGCTACAAAGCTCAGTCATATCGAAGCAACGTAATCGTCTCTAATAAACGATGAAGATTTTCATGAATACTAATAGTTTATTTGGTAACTCCCTCAGAAATGAAGTTAGGCTTCATTGCTGATTAAAAATGGACTAAATTTAATTAAGAATAATATATTTGATACAATGTTTATNTAAAATACGATTATAAGTAAGGAATATTGAATGAAAAAATAAGAAAAATCTGCATAATCAAATTAACAAGCAGCACTATAAATTTGGTTTGCTTAAAAACGGCTCGTTTTGGACTCGTTGTATATCCAATACTCTGCTCAAGCTCGGCTCGACACGGCTCGTTAGAACCTCGGCTCGTTGACAAGTCTGACACAGGCATACGTTCACAATGAAAGTTTTCTGCTTACATATATTTTTGAAAAAATATTAAAGAAATTAAAATGTCCATATTCTTTTCTCTCGCGATAAAAGTTTGCGTTTTTTTGAAATATCAGAGTTGAATTTATTGGGGGAAATTTCTGATACAGTTAAGAAATTAGACGTAGTTTGTGCGCTTGCTTCGAGCTCACTAAATTAATAATGATGCGCTTTTGAATATTTTATGAAAGTCTTTAACTTTAAGCACGTGGCTAAATTGACCGTACCTTAGTCTTTAATATCCAGAAAAGTAGTTCAGGTTATATTTAAAAATTTTCCAACCTTATCTAGGACATTATGTATAAGTAAACGATTGATTTATTTTTACATAAGAATTCCAAAGAATTTATATTGTAATAAAAAAACAATATAGAGTAGAGTGAGCGAGACAAAAAAATTAGAAGCAATATTGAAAATCGCCTTTACTTTCTGAGTTCTCTCTATTCCTGGATAGCAAAGACA
>CABFPE010000155.1:315341-328588 GCA_900660155.1 Hofstenia miamia | reverse complement strand
GCGTTATTAATTAAAATTTGGTAAATGTAAACATTAATTAAACACGACAAGCTCCGAAATATTTATGGTTTGTAACAACGAACAAGCCTAAGCCGTCTATGTACTGATCGCTTGTTTTGTTGTAATTTGTCATAACACTGCCAGGGAATTTTACAAATTTCCAACTCAAGAAATGTAATGTTCCCACAAAAAAGCTCATTGGACATTAAACTCAATTGCTTAATGTCTTGTTACAGATTAAAATGGAAAATTTCGTGACAATTATAGTCATTCCATTTTCCTTATTGATGCACGAGTCATTGAAATCACTTTGAAGAAGCAATAAAATGTTAAAACGTCCTTCCAACCAGACATACATTTATCACTACCAATTAAAAATATATTGAAATAAAAAATGTTCATAAATAGCAAAACACATTCTCAGAGAATTATTAAAACTCTAGAATACAAAATAAGTGAATAATCGAAATATTTAGAAGAATAACTAGCACAAATAAACTTAACAATAGCGAATAAATAGCCACGGTTGGAAGTCTATATATTGGAAAATAGATTCCATTTCATCTTCTATGTTAGAAGCAAAAGTAGTTAGTACACTGATATGCCGAACTGCCAACTCTAGAAAATATAAACTCAATGGGCTGACTGTATATGCGTTTGTTATTCACTATTACTCAATAATGTACAAAAATGGCAGAAAGAAATACATTGAAATTGTCATCATTGCTCTAAAACAGTTTAGCAAAAAATTTATTTGTAAAATTTCAACTTTCCGGTAGAAATTTTAAGGCTTTTAACAAAGTTACCAGTTTTGATAAATGTAGAATCATATCTTAGCTTAAGAGACAAATACATATTTTTTAAACACAGATAGTTTTTTGAATCGCAAAATCTTACAATATTTTTAGATTTTTATCAATCTATTTGCCCTACTGTACCGAAAAAAATTATGAGTCAAGTTCGGGCTGCAGCTCCAGTAAAAGGAAGCTCCAAAAGCTTAATAAGCCCGAAGTTGAAGACCAAATCCAAAACATTTTCAAATGTGAAGCATATTCTATTGCAAGCTTTTGCACTTCAATTTCCTAATAGGTCTAGGTGGACTACGCCCCCTTTAGTAATTATATCCTATCAATCCGAATGGGAATGTTATCAAGCCAAGACAGGGGAACTACTGACTTTGTTAGACGTCACGATTACACTTACCAAATATTTAAAATTTGGTGAGACTATTACTCGTGTTCCTAAACAGTTAAATCAAATCAATTTATGTTAATCAATACTCAAGCAATCAATTGATGAAAACAATTATATTTTTTACAATTTATCAATGCAAGAGATGTTACAAGAGCTAGAATAGTGCAGAAATGCACTAGTTGTTCATGAGCAGCTGGTTTAGATCCTCAAGAGGGCTTTGTTGCAGAGTTTACTGGCTTGTTCAGACACAAGTAAACAACTATATTAAAAAATGTGACTAAAAATACCCAGTTTTGTATTTCGCAATTGCACATCATTTCAAGAATAATTCAAAATAGGTAAATTCATTTCAACTAAATTAAAAATCGAAGTGCTCGCATATTTTTATATTGTTTTGATTTTTGCAAACTATGACATGTAATAACCGATATTGCAACACTTTGGTTACTTGTTTCTAAATATAGTCTTTTCATAAACAAAGAAAATGTTGACTTTTGCCATGATATTCCTAAATGAAAACTAGAGCGCATAAAATTAACTGAAAAATGGCGAACAAATAACTCGACATTGTTGTCTCTCAAGGATTAGCACTTACCTCCTCACTTGATTAACTACCTTAATGCAGGCATTGTCGAAGCAGCAATATTTAATAGTCAATTAGGAATCGTTTGAGATTCCCCAACTGAATTCAGTTTGTGTTTTATCAAACCTGAGCAAAATTGAATGCTTTATTTAATTCTTTGGAGGATTTTCGTGACTACAATGAACTCAAGGCGAAAGAAAATGCAGGAAATTTACAGTGTTTTATACGTGCAACGATTATTAATGAATACACTCGGCAAGGTTATAGATTCATGCATTAACAAGACTTTAGGGAGGGACAGTTAATGATGGTAACATTCCTGGAATATTTTGTTTTAATATTGACTACAGCTTTTGAATGCCAAGACAAGTGTATACTTATTTTATAAAAATATCTCAAAAAAACTAAAAAGTGTACACATACAAACTTTATGTATATAATTTTATTGCTTATTTATTATATATATATATATATATATATATATATATATATTCTTGCTTATCACGCATTTCAGTAACTCAAAAATAAATCACTCTTTGAGGCTTATCTTGATTCAATTCTAGTACAATGGAAATAAAAAATGATAACTATACTTTAAAAGCTACCAGTATTTCAAAAACAGCTATCTGTACAACGGCTTCAGAAAAACTACTTAATTAAACTTTGTTTGATCTTTCAGTCATAAAAGTACTAGAGTATCATTAAAAAAATCGCAAGACACTTTATATACTTTGAGTGTTATGTAGCATTTAGCATATCGTAATCAAGTCGTGAATTCAATAACTATTAAAAGGTTTGTAATACAATTTATAAGAGAAAAGCATTGGCTTCTGATTAACGAATACATGGCATTCTGTTAGCAATCAATGAATGTTAATTGTTTCTCATTCACTCAAAGTTGTTAATTACACATTTTATAGCAATTTATCCGATGGATGTACTTGACGAATTCTTAGCCAAATGAAGACAGGCATCTTTTCATGATCAGTTCGTGTATACATGCACATATGCATAGTGACAGACAGCAAAGCAAAATTTTCAATTATATTTCATGCATGGGTAAACGAAACTAGATATTTGCAAAACGCGTACATGATGATGGTAGGCAAAATTGTATCCACTGAGAAACTGAAGTTAATCATTTCGGATGAATAGACGAAAATATCCACAGAATATTTAAAAAACCTGTATTTTCTATGAAAACCAGTGAATTCAAGACATTAAATATAAGACCATTAAGGACTAATATTATTTGTAAGTTCATTTAAGTCTAAGTAAATTTTCAAAAAGTTGCTTACTATAAATGTCCGTATAACCCTTTACATTGGGTCAATTCATTTTTTAAAACATTAATTATATATATATATATATATATATATAGGGGCTCTAGATACTATGGGATTTGTATCCACCGCCCGCATTCTTTGATTTTCCATATTATAAATTATCATAAATTAAACTGTTGCCTTTATTTAAATATTGAGAAATATTTATCCAAAACTGGATTTCATAATGATAATGACAAAATATCATGCAATTAAAGGTAAAAACAAATTAGACACACAATTGTACGCACTCTAACCCTGCCAAGAGGAAAACACACTTAGGGTTAAGGTAAAAGCAGGATTGTAGATAAAAAAACAAAGGAAACTACAGCCCCCTCCTACATAATTTCTGCTCATTGTGGCTACTGTATTGTCGTTGAAGAACTTTCAATAGTAAACACTTTACTAAAACCATTGAATTTCATCAATATATACCAATACAAGTGTTAATGCTTCTTTTAACTGAATGATTGTGTCAGCCCTTTTCCATGTATTAAAAACGTTTCTGAGCAAAATCCGCTAAATTACAAAATACGAGAAGTTACAATTTTCCTGCGTCAAGTTCCCTGATAATTGCAAGGTACGATTTTTATGATTTAATTATATTAGCTACTGGAAGGACCAAGCAGATATACATTTCTAGAAACTACACAGCAGCAAAAATTCTGTTTTTGTTTGTTTTTCAATTGTTTTGAAAACAAAGAATTTCTTCATTTTTGGAAATAGCATCATAATGCACTATGGATTTGTCAGTGTTTTATAAAGTGCAAATTTTAGAACAATATAATTACAATTAGATTCTATGTATTGATTAGATATAGACAATATCAAAATTATACAAATGCTTACCTGACTAATCTGAATGCGCAAATTCCTGTAAGTGTCTATGAAATCCTGTACTTGTTTTCAGGACTATGATAACATCCTGTATGTTTACAAGGTTTTGAAGAAATGCTGTATTTTCGAATATTTATTTGTTTATCCACTGCACTTATTTTTATCTCCAATAATTTTCCACCTTGTTTATTAATTCAATTTTTCATGGCCGGATACGGGTTAATAGGAACGGAGAATTTGTTTGTGCACATATATATTTGAGAATAGATCAACATGTTATGTGCTCGGTGGTTTTGGATTAAACGATAGACAAGCGTCTTGTTACTAAATATAGCAATCAGAAACAAAAGCATATGAAAGGTGGGTGACCGAATAGACAATACCTTAAGAAACTGAAAAGCGGAGGAGTTCATTATATTCAGAGATTTAATAATAGACACTAATAGTATTTAATCATTTAAAAGGCGAATATTTTACTTCGAATATTTGGGTGGGTTTTTAGTAATTAAATCATTTTCAAAAATGGAATTAAGATATCAATTTCATTTAAAACTAAACCATTGATTGTAAATTAAACTTTTAAGATTGCGCTAAGCAAATATACACAAATATGAAATCTCAAATTTTTAGCCAATAATTACATTTAATTGATGTAAAACATGGACTTTTATATTATTTAAAAAAGTTTGCCAATGTGTTCTTTTTTCGACAAGCTTTTGGGGGAGGATTGAAACATGCATTTAATTCAGTCTCATACGAAGCCGGACGGTTATTTATCAAGTGAGACAACTATCTATCTAAACCTTATCATCTTCATTTCGTGAGTTAACGTCTACATNCGCATTTCAGTAACTCAAAAATAAATCACTCTTTGAGGCTTATCTTGATTCAATTCTAATACAATGGAAATAAGAAATGATAACTATACTTTAAAAGCTACCAGTATTTCAAAAACAGCTATCTGTACAACGGCTTCAGAAAAACTACTTAATTAAACTTTGTTTGATCTTTCAGTCATAAAAGTACTAGAGTATCATTAAAAAAATCAAAGAATTTCTTCATTTTTGGAAATAGCATCATAATGCACTATGGATTTGTCTGTGTTTTATAAAGTGCAAATTTTAGAACAATATAATTACAATTAGATTCTATGTATTGATTAGATATAGACAATATCAAAATTATACAAATGCTTACTTGACTAATCTGAATGCGCAAATTCCTGTAAGTGTCTATGAAATCCTGTACTTGTTTTCAGGACTATGATAACATCCTGTATGTTTACAAGGTTTTGAAGAAATGCTGTATTTTCGAATATTTATTTGTTTATCCACTGCACTTATTTTTATCTCCAATAATTTTCCACCTTGTTTATTAATTCAATTTTTCATGGCCGGATACGGGTTAATAGGAACGGAGAATTTGTTTGTGCACATATATATTTGAGAATAGATCAACATGTTATGTGCTCGGTGGTTTTGGATTAAACGATAGACAAGCGTCTTGTTACTAAATATAGCAATCAGAAACAAAAGCATATGAAAGGTGGGTGACCGAATAGACAATACCTTAAGAAACTGAAAAGCGGAGGAGTTCATTATATTCAGAGATTTAATAATAGACACTAATAGTATTTAATCATTTAAAAGGCGAATATTTTACTTCGAATATTTNTATGCAAGTAAACAAAATTTTAAATTTGTGTCAATTTTGACACATTTGGTACTTCTAGTGTTAATTGCTACATTATTACTGCACTTTGCAATGTGAAATCCACTTTAAATTTCAATTACAATTTATGTCTTTCGATTCAATGATTGGATCATGTTTTGCGACATTTCCAAAATTGACTGGTTTCACCAATCCACGATTCTTTCGCTTTACTAAAATCCATTTTAGACATTGGCGGTTCCTGTAGTGATCAAAGAGGATCGGGAGATCATCCACATTTAAAGAATTTCTTTTTTGAATTGCACTAGTTCTCTTGATTTGAATCATTTCTTAGAATTAGCATTTTCGCATTTAAAATTTTAGTTAAATCATGAAAAGAATTTTTTATAACGAGATACATGTCATCTTGTACTACTAAAAATTTGTAATATGTTAATTACTCACATGGAAAAACGAAGACATGGGTTGCTAATATTTAGATCAGGGATGGGTAATTTTTTTTATTCGCCTATGTGGGTTGGATTGGATCAAGAAACCCTGACTTGCAAACTATTTCGATACTTTTTTCAGTCAATACTAATTAAAAATAATTATAAAAATACTCTTCAATGACATTTTTTGCCAATGTAATATTTTTGATGATAATTTTATTGTTGAAATGTTTCGACTTACGTCTATCAAAGAAAACATTGAATAACTTTTTTCATTTGGCCCTCAAAAGCTAACAACTTATAACAAGTTGTGTACGATTACGAAGTTCAATCAGAAATGAATGTGCTTCGATTTTTGAAATGAGGTTTTTTTCCAAATTTCAGACATAAATCGGATCTCATTTTTTAGGTCCGTTTGGATTTCACAGCATTTGTCAGGGTTCGTAAGAAATGTTTATATTACTGCGAAAATTGTATGAATTGCAATTAAATATGCAAGAGATAGAGATCGATATTTTTTGCGCATAAACTAGTTAAAGGTGGGAATAAAACTTGAAAGGTTTGTACTATATTTCAAGAAAATTTTGCTAAATAATATTTATATTAATAGAATGTTGAAAGCGTCGGAAATGAGGATAATAGAGAATTTNAAAACTTGAAAGATTTGTACTATATTTCAAGAAAATTTTGCTAAATAATATTAATCGCAACCAATTTTTATATTAATAGAATGTTGAAAGCGTCGGAAATGAGGATAATAGAGAATTTGGTAATTTGTAAGATCATAACAAAGTTTTAGAATTCATCAACAAACATGTTAGCAAAGACTTCCTAGATAATATTTTCAATAAGTGTTTCTCTTAATAGTCAAATAAAACCATCTCTATTCCTTTAAATTTATAGGCAAATCGAAGAATCTTACATTTGCTAAAAATTGCAATACTGTTGGGATGATAAAAATTAAAGTAAGTTAATTTATATTAAATGTTATTTAATAGAAACAGCGCAACTAAATTGTCAAAATCTACTCTTGTGAACATAAAAAAATGAAGGGAAAGAAATCCAAACTCTACAAGCAGAAAAGTGAACTAGCTACTACTGATACAACACAAAAGGTTAAATGAAGACTTAAAGTCAATGAATCATTCCTGCTTCTGAACTACATAGAAATATTTTGTTTCAATGAGAAATTCGATTTTGTAAAAACATTCAAATTCTTCCCATAGCTAATGTTTAGATATTGGGGTGGTCTAATGCACTTGGGAACAACAATTACCGTAAACCGTTCTGCTTTCCGTAGATGAGTTGCCTGAGCACGTTAGTAAAGTTAGTCATCGCGTAAATAAAAGAATAAAATAAAAAGGAGTCAATTCTCTATTTTGTGAAGTTTCAATTTTAAATAGGTTCATTAGTTCGTGAGTTATAATAGTTTAGACATTTTTGAAGAAACCATCATAGATTGTGAAAATTCTTATTAGGCATAGAATTAAGAACTATAAAGGTCTCAAAAACTGCCACATTTTTTGCATAAGCTTAGATGCTTATTTCACGAAGTCAATGCAATCCATGTAAGCTATGATAGTAATTGTCTTCAGCAAAATGTTTATTTCCGTTCTATTTCAGCAGCAGAAATCAATCTTAAAATTTTCCATATAATCGAAATGTGTACAATTATTATAGTTTTCAATTAACAGATTCTTTTACTTAAAAACTATGTACATAATAATTAATATTAAGCTACATTTAATATTAATAAAATAAATTTGAAGTTAATTTCTACTTTTAAGTGATTACACTTGAATATTTAAAAATCTTTCACTAATATTAGAATAACTTACGCAAAAGTTCAGCAATATTAAGTGTTGTAATAAAATATTAATACTGAATGTTTTTAGTGGGTGGTAGACATATTTTAGACTTTATTCAATAAGTATTAGGTTTAATACACAACCCCCTGAACATAAAAAAGGTTATGTATACTGTTGAAATTATTTGGTATCCTGCAAATATATTATAATTAGTAGGTTGTTGACCCACTAATTTGTTGCATAAGATTGGATTAGTTAGCAAGAAAATTAAATAAAATCCCTAGAAATTTGAAAATTATTCATTAAACATTTTAAAATTTTTGGAAAACATTTGTCAAATACTTGGAATATTGTTGCAAATGAAATCAAAAAATGACATTAAATTTCCCACTTGATTTATTTAGACAAACTGCAAAAAATTGCTTGATTCCAGACAAGGCCTACTCTAATCCCGGCCTAGCGATTTGCAGTAAAAAAAGAAAAGCAGAAATAAATACTCTTGCAAGTATGAAATTCGTGTAAAATTTTGTCCAACTATGCAATACAAAGAATAGAAACAATTCCTTTAAATTTGCGGAGGTACAACTATTGTATTTTCTTCCCAACAAAAAGTTTCATTAGCAATTAAAGGGTTTCACAGGCAAACCATTAAATTAAATTTTTAGAAATATTTCATTTCAATATAGAAAGTTTAGATCTATATTTCTACGTGCATAGATTTCTATTCGCTGATTTTTATGTAGTCAAATCATAACTTTTGTTATGAAAAAAATGATTGTTATTGTTAATGGCCTCGTTATGTTTGAATGTGGGTTTTGAAATTTTCAAGAAATCAAAGCGATTCAAAAAGTACATAGATGTGTAAAATAGCTTATTCTTTCATTTGGTTACTTAAAGTGATTTGCTGTATCAAATGTTGGTCTGTGGTGAAGTGTGTTAATTTTACTACAAATTGCTTGGCCACGATTACAATAGGCGTTTTCCCAGAGCATTCGAATACTTGAAATGCAATGTCCACACACTTTTCCCTCATCCCAAATTTTTCACTTCTCCATGTGCCGAATCAAAACCCTTTAGCTCAAAATAATCTATTCGCTGACAGGTATAGTTTTTGAACTTTCTTATATTTTAATCCCAACATTCACTAAAATTCACTAAAACAATAAAACTGCAATAATTGCGAAAAAATATTTCATGGATAAATAATTTAGGGCAATGAAAATTCGTATCATAAACCAAACCAAAATTCACAAAATCAACCACGTTTACACAAAAAAGGTTTGATAATTTTAATCCAACTTGCAATAGAGACCTGCGGGAACACATTTTTGCTTCCACTATCATGCCGAGTTCAATTTTCCGTAATGGACCCGGCTCAGTTACGTGAGCTTTGGTCCCGGCCCCGTACTGAGTTTAAATGTGTCTAAAATTACGCATTTATCGAACTGAATACTGAATGGGACGAAGACATATTTTAGCTTATTAACATATAATATCAGGGACTAACAACCATAGTGGGCTAACCCTTATTTAAAAAATAAGCAAATTAGCGTATTAAACACTGAACAAGTCATTGCTATGCTTTCTAGTTCACAGAATGGTATAAATTTTATCAAAAATATTTCTATCATGATTAAAATGTATATAATAATAACATGATTTCATACAGAGCTAGAACTTTGATCACTTTTTGTAAAACAATAGCATTGTTGATTAACCCACTATTGTTCTCAGCCTCTCATATAATAGAAAACAGTACAATATATAACATATATTAAATCAAATTGGCGCCGGTTGAAATTGAAACTTGGGTCTAAATAATGAGACCAGTCATGGGAGACCTTAACTTGCAGGTCCACGAATTCTTAGATGTCACTAGTTCATAACTCTAAAGTACGCCATACTTTAGCAGAAATTTCAACACGTACCCATAATAGCGAAATATTTTTAAATTTGAAAATATTCAGCACTATACCCCAGGCAATTATCACTAGTTTAAAACTACGAATTTGACGTGATACAATAAGAGATATAAACCTGCTGATATGTATATAATTTGTTTAATCAAGCACAATTATTTTCTACTTATATTGAGGTAGAATTCTCTAAATATATTCAAGACGAACAAGTGTAACGGCAATTGCAGAAACATTAAGTACTATCTCGATAAATAAATCACTGTTGATGGATTTATAGCTAGCTAAACAATATCAATGTTTCTCTTAAACAAATCAAGTTTACAACAAGTTAAGTGTTACAATGATACATAACAAAATAACAAAAATCCCCCAGGAAAGAAGATTTAGTTTTTACAAAAACAATCTATACTATGAGAAAAACTTGCTCAAGGCAGTTTTCTCAGGCTCACTATCACTACGCGTATTTTAACAAAGCATACAAGCAGTGACTTTAATAAATGAAGTATGAGATCTTAACTGTGAAGCAAAAATTATTGCAATAAATTTTAGAGGTTGACATTGATAAGCTGTTATCTATGTATAATTCGAAATGAGATACAAGATTTAAAAAATTGAAAACTCTTATATTGAGTAAAACCATAAATGTCAGTTTTGCAAATATTTAGATAACTTTCTACCTCAGTTTTGCTTATTAGTTCATGATAAGTTATAAAACTGAATTATAGAATTTGAAAAAAAATTCTAAATACAACGCGTCTGCATTTTAACTTTATTACGCCCAGAGCATGGCGCATTGCCTTCATTACGGGCACTGTGTAAATTAGTTTGCTAAATTGGGTATATACAAAAGAAACTTGCAAACTCTGATGCAGGTAGACAAATCTAGAGGAATTCTTTGCAACATAAAAATAATAATAAGCTTAGTTTTACATGAGAAAATTTCAGTTTTTAAGAAAAAGTATACTAATTCAATAATTGAATTCGATTTAAATCGACCAACACAGGGTTCAGCAAACCGAAAAATTAAAAAATCTATAAAATTGTAGTAACTTAAACATAGGCCTGGTTGGACTTGGGCATAAATTTTCGTCCCATGTCCATCTCTAGATTGAACCATTGAGTTTAATATTTAAGATTGACAAGCGTTAATAATAATGTCGTTTGCATTTATTGAAAACGTTGGACAAAATGTTTTGAAAGCTAAATATTTTAAAATGTATCCTGTGTTCTATAGTTTCGTTTCCTCTATGAGCAAATGACCACTGCGAAGTTTATGAGAATGCCAAATTATCTAAGACGATTGATTCAATAAATAATTAAAATATTCAAGTTTGACACTGTGACATCAACTTCAGCCAGAGATTCCCAAACTCCCTACTGTGGAAATATATTTATAGTACAAATGATTGAATAAATGCGAATGATAATTAAAATGAAAAAATATATAAAACTTTTAGCGTTTCTACATGAACATTAAACACAATTTGAAATATTTATTGCTTCATGATCGAAAAAAAGTTTTATTAAATTATATTTGTCAAAAATTATGTTGAGATTATGAAATATTTCAAATCAGAGATAGAAGTGGCAGAATTTAGCGTATGGATGAGGGAAACACCCGATGATAATGCACAAGGGGTGATATTAAAGTAATGCTTTTTGAAAAATAATTTTACTGAAAAACAAAAATTTTAGCACCGCTATGTTGAATAATGATGCGATTTCTCAGGACCCTTATTGAAGGAATATATTTTCATTAGTAGTAGTTTGATCCTTTGAGCTGAGCAAACACATTAAAAATAATTGAACTGTGTTATAGCCGGTTACAATGGTTCAGGAAGGTATTGTTGCTTACTTAAGGTTTTTTCACACTTCGATTTTTACCATCTATAAAAAACAAATGATTTCAGCCTGAAGTTAAAATAATTCAGCTTCAATAATTGTGGTTTTAAGAATCTGTACGCCACTTGAAGTAAGCAGTTAAGTTGAAGTTGTGATCAGACTTGAGTTTTAATCGTGCTCAACCTATCGATTTTTATCACTGATAAATTGACAGATAGCGAAAATCACTTTTCACTGTTCACGTTTAGCATGACAATTAATTTATAAAACAAATTTTACTTGTCAAACTAATTAGAATGCAGAAATATTATTTGTAATTTTTCGGGATTTGGAATAACATGAAGTGGAAATCAACAAACATCAAGATGTGTGGTATTAGCGGCCTACGCAAAAGAAAAAAGCCTAGTTGAATTCAACAGCGAAATGCTGAAGATAAAAAGTGGATAGCTCTCAAAGGAATGCGTGGGACGATATTAAGATAATGAAAAAATCCAAAAATGGTAACCCATGTTAACTAGTACGTGAATAACTTGAAACGCCAAATTTACACGCACTTTGTAAGAACTAAACGCACTTGCAAAGACTTAAAGGTACATGACTAGATGAAAAAATTATATGTTGTGACTCCACCCCAACTCAAATTTTTGTTGAAAAGATTATGAATACTACCAAAATGGCCCCTACACAATTTTTTATACCATATACATGGAAGTGAAACCAAAGTAAACTCTAAAGTTCTTGCATATTGAATGCTAATTCCTGATGCATAATTTAATTAATGTTAAAATTTCAAAGACACTTAGGTTGGTTCCTGAAAGTATAAATTTTGAAAAATTTCATTCTCAATTATCATAGTTTTTGCTTGACATTTCAATTACAAATTGAAACGGTTAATATTTTGAGAAAGATTTTTTCTCAGTTTGCTGTCTACCATGCAAAGTGTAGGTGTGAAAATCGTTTTTAATGTTGAAAACAAAATGAACCAACTCATTTGTTACAGTGTTCTACTTTATAGATTCAACCAAAAGATTTTTCAAATTTTAGCGATACTTAAAATTTACTTCAAGCTCTATACTAGAATTTGCAAGAACTTTAAAGCTTAGGTTGGCTCACATGGATCATCACAATCCAAAATTTGTAATTCATGATAATAATATATGAAACTTGAACAGTGATCACAAGCTTTTCTTGCTTTTCTGTCATGAATTCTAGAGTAAAATTAATAACGACCTTGTATAGTTTGAACAGATGTGCTTTAAACTGCTGAAGTAGATGTTTACATGTAATTTCCAATAATTGAACGTTCTTTCACAGCAAATTTGACATTAATATTCTAAGTTCAATCAAATCACTACAAAATGTATATCTCAATCCCTTGACAAATGTGTAATGATAATCATTTGATCGTTTTGGGCATTGATGAGTTTATTGACCACACTTACATCAACTTAGCCAGTGATGTGTTTTGCATTTTGATCTATAAGCTCGAACAAGTTGATCAATGTTATCAAGACCATTTTTTCTTGAGTTATAAAGTTGAACAATATCTTCTCGATATGTGTTAATATTTTGGAATTGATGCATTGAAGATATAATGAGAAATGGCTTTAATACCCAACAATAAGAAAATGGTAAAC
>CABFPE010000155.1:304181-315328 GCA_900660155.1 Hofstenia miamia | reverse complement strand
TGAACAATATCTTCTCGAAATGTTTTAATATTTTGGAATTGATGCATTGAAGATATAATGAGAAATGGCTTTAATACCCAACAATAAGAAAATGGTAAACTATTTGTGTATTAGTGCAGTAAATCAACTTATGTTCTTCCATGAATACCTTTGCAGCATCAGGAATTTCAAGTCAGTATTGTCGCATTGTGCCAATATAATTGTCAAATTTTCAGATAAGCAGTTGCACTAAAGATAATTATCACCAGTAACATTTATTCCATTACCAACATACTTGATTAAAAGCTTCATAATTTTTTTCGGCGAAGGTTCCATATTCAGATATATCACTGCACAAAGAATTTTTTCCAATGCATGTTATGCATCGAAATGGCATTGTATTGTCCTTGTAATGGGAATAGAACTTATTAGCTGATGTTTTCCAATTTTTTTTACATTTGCAACTACATAAATATTGGCAATGCAACTAAGCTCAAATATAGCTATTCATTTAGAGCATTAATGAATGAGTGATGACTGAATATGTATATATATATATATATATATATATATATATACTTGATTATTTATTTGTAGATGTAATGTATACATCATATATATGGGGAATAAGCTATGTGTTATTTTAATTACGTGCGCGCATGCATAATTAGTATTTTTTATGGTGCAATACTGTTTGGCAAATAGACCAATCAAAATGTAGTTGTAGGTAATTATTCATTGTTAACTGTCGAGCCATTTTACATTTGAGACAAATTGTCACTGCACCGCGTATTATCATTATCTAATGGATTTAGAGAAGCAGCATTTCCGTGCCTACATTTTTATCGAGATGAAACGTGGGCGCACACCAAGTGTAATCTACAAACAACTGCAAGAAACAAATCTAAATATTCCATCACAATCAACTGTGTTCGACTGGTATAAACGATTTAAAGAGGGAAAGGAATCGCTTGATGATGAACCAAGAATCGGAAGGCCATCAACATCTTCAACTCCAGACAATATCGAGCTTTTGCGATCAATGTTAGAAGAACAACCAAGGCAATCTATTCGAATGTTGAGTGAGGCTACCAATCTGCCCCGAGAATCTATCAGAGTTATCTTAACTCAACACCTGGGTTTGAAAAAAATCTGCTCAACTTGGGTCCCTCATCATCTCTCTGCGGCAAACAAACTTGACAGGTTAGCATGTGCTACCAACTTCGTCGCCTTATTTGATAATCATTCCTTGGATTACTTGTTACACCACTGTGCAACCGAGGAGGAGAGTTGGTTTTTGTTTGAAACAGCTCCTACAAAGCAACAGAACATGGCTTGGCGCAGACCTGAACAACCCAAACTCACTGTCGTCCGACCAAAGTTAACAAACAGAAAGACCTTATTGTTACTGGCCTTCACTGGTGATGGGAAGATAAGCGCTGACGTCTGTTCTCCGGGAGAAACAGTGACTTCTGAACGTTATATTGATTATGTCCGGTCAACTGGAGAAAAATGGCGACATGTACGGCAACACCCCAAACTGTTGAAGGAATTGTTGTGGCAACACGACAACGCTCGTCCACACACTTCAAAACAGACAAAGGAATTCTTTGACAGACGAGGTGTCACTCTCATCCGACAAAGTGCATACAGCCCAGATATGAACCAATGTGACCGGTGGGTGTTCAAGCATTTGAAAAATTCGTTTCGAGGACAACGTTTTTCTGATGGCCAAGAGGTGCTTCAACATTCGGTGCAGGAGCTGCGACACGTGTCAGAAGAGAAGTACCGCAAAGAACTTTTTACTCTTTATGAACATTGTAAACTCGTAATTACTTCTTGTGGTAACTATGTTGTTTGATATTGTTTGTATTAGTAAAATACGCTCTTGGATTTTTCATGTTTTTATGATTCCGGGAACTTTCTGGTCACCCCAAGTATTAACACATGCCTATATATGTATATAGATTATTACGTTTATAATTTTTGTAAACCAGCAGCTAGATGTTGGGGCGCATGTGCACCCCAAACAGTCACAAGGATAAATTTTAGCAAGACAATACTTTATGCAAATTGAACCTGAATTTTTTTTTCATTTGAAAGGTTTCTCTGTTTAGTGAAAAGTCATAGAATTTAATTTGTGTAACTGCAATATTTTCCAATAAATATTTATGTAAATTTTGATTGGGGTGCAATTGCACCCTAAACAGTCACGAACCATTACCAGCAGTGTTTTAAGCAGCGTTAATGTTTAGCAAACAATTTTTTGAACATCGCAAAATGTAAACTAATTTTTATTATGAAAATACTTAAAATTTAATAGTAACATTGCATTTAATTAATAGAACAATAAAATTTTTACAATAATATCATGTTGTATTGCAAGTTGCTCAATAGAAAATCGTAATTTCATATCTTAAGTCATTGCGCTATTATCTTAGAACGCTCGTCTGTAAAGCACATTTAAAGAAATTAAGGCTTGCACGGACTTAATGCGTAATGTACTTTTAAAGTAACTAACGCACTCGTTGACATGGGAAATATTTACAAGTGCAGATTCTGCCAATTTCACAGGTTTGAGAAGCAAAATTTGCAAGCGGAAGAAGTGGACAATACAATCACCCGTGTGCAAAGCACAACTATGCCAGTGAATGTGGAAATTGACCTGGAAGTAATGCAAACCGAAGAAACAAATGCTGCACCTCTGAGATGTTCCAAAGCAAAATTTGCAGTATTTTTGGAGAAATTCAAAGTAAACGCCTACTATTTGCTTCAGAAAAAGAACTTGCAAGAAATGTGCCAACCTGACTTTTATAATGAAATTTGTAAGGTTGAATTTTCTTCTGAAGCTTACAAATTTAGAAGATACGTTAAAGTCAGAGCATCAATAAGGAATTGCACCCTAGTTGAGAGGTGGAAAGCCTTCCAAATTATGAAGTATATTGCTAAGTGGGACTTTTTATATTTACTGCCAAACATTGCACTCAGCTAACTTATTTATCTCTCAGTATGGTTCTGTGTGGCCCTTTGTAAAAAGGTTTTCGGAAGCATAAGCTGATTAAGAACTAATAGAGGTCTGAAAAGTGCCAGTAGATTTTGAAAGTGAATTGGCGAGGAATGGGAACGCAGACATTGAACACGTTATCTTTGCCTTTACAGGTTTAAGGACAAGAAAGCATGCTATTTATTCGCTATTTATTTGCTGGTATTCATTAGCACGAAATGTTCGTTCTCTCTTTGTTGTTGCAGCTCAACCTTTAAGTATGTTGCGAATTACATTTCTTTATGTTTGCATGAACTTTTAGAAATTCCGCCCATGGGATAAAGCTATGTGGTATTCAACAATTAGGAAATTGTAGTTCCAAATAGGTATTCACAAAAAATACATGTCTAATATTCTAAAATAAATATTGGTCGTGTTGTTCTAAAAAACTGGTGGCGTTCGGGATAATGAGAATTCGAGCTCTCCAAAATGAGGGTAGTAGAAGCTATATATAGAAAAATTATATTTTCTTTTAAATGCAAAAACTCTATATTAGTATATCTTAGAGTACGTTACATTCCAAAGAAACTTTTTTTGTTTTGTTGGAGTAGTTCTATTTTACAAGACTAATACTACTCTTTTTTATTTCTTTTGAAGATTCATTTTCCTGAGGAATGTAAGAAACAAATTTTAAAAAGGTAAGCTAGTAGGGATCAATTGGACCAAACTTTTCGTGCTTCACATGAAAAATAGAAAGTACAAACTATTTTTTCCACTAAATTTGATTTTATGAATTATCATACTATGATTTTACATACGAAATAGACAATCCCAATATAAAATTGTAAAAAATCTACACTTAAAAAAGATGTGCCAGACTTAGAATAAGTTTGAGATAAATATACTCAGTATCTCAAAAAGATTTTTACTAAATTTCTCCTATAAGATTAATTTAGACAAATTCAATGGACTAAATTTCTTCTACAAGATTAATTTAGACAAATTCAATGGAAAAATGAGGTACTCAAATTAGATTTCCCTCTGTTTCATTGGTTGGCTTAATGAAAATTGTTGTCTAAAATTATTTATTTTCAAATCCTAAAATTAATATTCTAAATTAAGAATTTAATCTGATTTAAAGGTTAAGCCAATTCAAGGTAATGATAGCAAAAGATAAATTTGCCTCACAAGTGTCGATTGCGAATGGATTTCAGAAAATCATTGTAATGATTCCACGGCATAAGCTTCCATTCAAATCTATCGAAGCAGAACACAAAAATTAAATCTGACATTGTCATTTGTGAATGAGACAGTTTGCAAAATTAGCGAAATGTGACAGAAGCACGATCGATATTGTGATAGCTATTATATGAACCACCCTCGAGCTACACAGCGACTAAATTAATACCTACAGCCATGCAAATGAAATTATAAATAAATATTGGAATATCACAAATACTGGCAATCCATAAATTTCCACGTTGTTTTAAGAAATATATATGTAATCTCAATAAATCGATTTCGTCATAGTTTTAATGAAGCAATCAAGCATTAAATTTGTGAATTATGTTAAAGTTAAGTCATCTTTAATGAGATTCAATGAAGAGTGAAAAAAATATTTATAATTAGCAATAAATTGCAGTTTTCGCTAGTATTATATTTGCTAACTCAATTGTTAATCAGAATTGTATACAATTTACGATTCTAACTTGTACTAGTTGAAAAAATGGGCCTATTCTACATCTGTTACCACCTAGTTGAAGAGATAAACAGCTTCCAGTATTTACCAATATATTTCTAAAAACCATTATTTTTATGGAAATATTATATTGCAACTAAAATATTAGAGGCTTCTATTTCAAACGTGATACGATATATATTTTGAAGGTGAAAAGATGTGTTTCGAAGACCAAAGGTGGAAACAATTACATGATTTTTAAAATTAACTTATTCTATAGTAAGTGTGATAATTAGTTTATAAAGTAACCATGGCAACATCTTTTATTCATCTCTAATGTTTTCATTAACTGCATCGTGCTATTTTCGCCCGAATAAGAATAAGGAATGAATGAGTCGACGGTTCTCATCTCAATATTAAATTTAATATCAGATAAAATTGTCATTGTTCGAATTTTACTAGCGGCAAGACATCCCGCCCACAATTGTTTTGTTTTTTAATGAATCGAATTTGTAAAATTAATACTTTCATATGCAATAATATGAATATTATACTCATTAAATACAAATTAAGTATTATTCGCGCATATAAATGGAAATATTTATGGGTTTCTGAACAGAATGTGCACCATACAAGTAGTTAGAAAAGGTGGGGCGAATTGCACAGTCGCTTCTTTAAACTACTGAACATTTGAAATATTTAAGGTAAATAATTGTAGTTCCATTTCAAAATATTTTTAAAAATTACTTTACATATGTAACAAGGATTGTGTAATGTGGGACTATTTGCTCAATACACTTAATTTATTCATAAGAAACACCTTATAGGAACACAAGCTCCATATCTCGGATTCAAAACAATAGGAGATATAATATATTAACTCTCTATTTTGTGCACAAATGGAAAATTATTGCATTAAGTAACCATGAATCAAGTACACTATATATACTCTGATTGAAACAAAGATATCATTTCATGGCTGCTAGTAAGCAACTGATTCAGGAACAGTAAGCCTCAATGCACACATGGAGGTCAATTTCCAAGCTTTTACTGAGAGCAATGGCCCCAGCATAGAAACAAATACTTTTTCCAACACGTCATCAAGCCTATTTTATAAAGAATCCACAAAACAAATGTTAAGTATTTTCACATATATCTGAAGGAGCAAAGCAGTTTTTAAAGAACTCAATATTTGCACCCATTGTACAGATAGAAATTTTTTAGTACTTAAATTCTAAGGCTAAGCGAAAAATGAAATAGCAGCACAATACATACAGCAATGCAAAATTAGGTGCCACTATTTTTTATAGACGAATGCTATCAAGAAATAGCATTTTTATTTTCAGGAACAATGGACAAACGTTCCAAAACGGGAATAGTTAAATTTGTTGATGACTTTGAAAGTATAAGACTTTGAGTTGAGATTACATACATGTAAATGTTAAACTTCTGTAATAAATTTAGGAAACATAACTGAACTAAGTAAACTTCAGCAATTTTGTAATTCAAATTTAAATTTATCACGAATAAATTGAATGTACGACTTTGTGGGAAATATTAATATGTATTGAAAAAACAATTGAAATCTTCTGTAATTTTCTCCAATAATTGCATACTATTTCTAAGCACTTTATATCACAGCGGGAGCTATGCGCGACTAGAAATTTAATTAAAATAACAATAGCCTTAACCTTTAAAAAATTAACATGAAACTTAACTTTAAATTGCTTAGGAAATTTTTACGTCTTTCATGGTTTCCTGAAAATATTTTTAAGCGCCTATAACTCACGAACTAATAAAATTATTCAAAATCTGGATAATTGTGTAGCTCATTCTTCGTTTTCATTTCAAAAACCGCGTCTACGGCGCCGAGACCCATTTTTCTCCTATAAATGCTGTAGATTTCTTCAAAATTTCGTTTACAGTTACTGCAAAAATACCTTTTTACAGTTACAGTTTTTTGGTAAATAGTTGTTTACAGTACTGTAATTTACAGCTATTTACATGTTACTGTTTGCAGTCAATCTCTACTCCTGATTACCTGAATATTAGTAGTGGAGAAAATTTAAATGTTTTCTTAAAAATTCCAAATTATATTAAAAAATAGTGAAACTTTTCAAACACTCAGCCACAGCAAAACACCAATGGATGTATCCATGTAACAATATTTCCAAATTTCGCAATAGGCTTCGAAAAAATTTGGTTGAAAATGTGGAAAAACGGAATGTCATATATAAAATACANACTCCATTATGGTTTCCAGTGTTGTAAAATAAAAAATCGTCGTAGAGTACATTTTGAAGAATTTTTTGAAAAAAAAGGATTTTTATTTAAAATAAATTTTCGACCATGATTGAACGGCTACAGTAATAGGAAAAAGTAGATAGCCTACAGCTAGATATAGCGTTTGTATGAAGCAAGTCGCATAATGAATGAAGTACAGGTGGTTTTCACTTACTTGTTAGATTAATTTCCAATATGACAGTTCATTTTAAAGAATTGAACTTACAACATCTTTAATAATTAAAGAATGCTTTTAAATTCAAGTTTTACCAATTTTGTGATTTGATTAGCTAATTAACTCGGGCGATAGACATTTCTTGGTAAGAAACAATGTCTGAATGACATGTTTCTATCAATCTATTTGAAACGGTCCATCAACTTCTTCACTTAAAACTTAGTTATTAGATAGCAGTTTGCCATTCCATTTAAAATATTAAAATTTTCGTGTTTTCAAATATGTTTTACTCTGGAATTAAGCAATTTTACCACACACATTGCATACTACATATAAATGGATCCTATATATACAGTATTGGAATGGTGCCTTGCCGTGCTCGTTCCCTTTTTTATAGAAAATTTCGTGTTCGTGCCACATTAAATTACGTATAAAATATATTTGCTATTTTGATTTTTTAAATGTATTAATTGCACAATATAACCACCGAAAGTTTTATTTCTTGAAAACTTTTTTAGACTATTAAAACAATTTGCTGCTAAAAACAATTCATTTATACAGATTTAATCTAAGATCCCTTTTACGTTCAACGAAATAACTGATGATTAAACATTTATGGATTTTGGTGCAGTGCAGGGCTAGTGCTTGAAATTTATTTTAATTTTGTAAAGTGCCGTGCCCTGCTGTGCCGTGCTCGTGCCGAAAAATCAAGGCACGGTTCTAACAGTGAACATATATATATATATATATATAGAATAAAAAGATGTTTAATCAATAAAATTATGAGTGATTTTTAAAACGTAATAGTAAAATCTTTATTGTTGGTTTAATTTTCTTTGAAAAGCACCAACAATGGTATATATTTCAATTAAGCTTCAAAGCAGGTGGTGTATCAAGGAGAGTAATCGGGGGATTAGAATTTTCCTCTTAGCTTCTCAAGATTTCCTCATTTATTATAAAAAATGATCACTATTCTTGAAAATGAATAATGTCAAGGAATGCATTTATATAAGTCACCTTAAAAAATGTGTACTGGGAGAAGGAGAGGTACATGCCCCACGGTTCCTCTCAACCGCCGTTTTCAGTATGGCCTACAAAATGGAGCACTAAATGAATTCGATAATTCAATATGTTGAATAATTTTTTAGCTTTGTTTTCATGCAATGATTTGTACGCAAATGAGCTTCCATAATGAAAAATTTTGATTTTGTGAAGAGAGATTTAATTGCTATTCAAATAATACCAAGGTTGTTTACTCTTTTAACCTAAAAACTTTGATAGCCTGCCACAAAGTCATTGCCTTTTGCAAACACTTTAATGAGTAACAACATGTATATCAAATCTTACACAAAGAGGGAGTCATTTATGAAGAATAGAATTCATCAGCTGCAAATGAAATTCACTCCAGTTTTGAATGGACCAAAATTAAATACAAAAGGCGATTCCTTTTAGAAACTTTTCCGAGATAGGGAATTTTTTGTGAATTGAAAACAACTAAGAGTAATAAACAAAAGCTCTCCTTCGAATCTAAGTTCAAAGAATCTGTTGCGAATCATGATATACAATATGAACTGGATTATTAAAATTCTTAGAAACTTCAATTTATCGTACACAAAGAAGCCTTAAACGACATTAATTCAAATCTGAATCTAAATTGCAAATGGCCATAAGCAGCCAAGCATCGTCAGCAGCCAAATTGCATTCAGTGTTTTAACACATTAACTACTTTTTTTGTTTTCACATTTATTTCTCGAATTTGTAATGCTATTCCCCATGTTTTCCATGTGAATGTCTTTTTGTACATGTACATATAGTCCTATTTATTAGAGAATAAATTAAAATTTCATAAATTTAATCATTTTATTTGAACTATATTCCATTATAACAGAGGCATTGACTGTCATAATATCACATGGAGCATTTGAGATTTACTTTGAATACTTATAATTGAGTGGTCAGTGATTGACACAAACGTTAAGAAGGCAATGTACACATTCCGTGTTCCTCCCACACTATAAGTCGAGGGAACCATTCACGACTATTTCCGAAGTCCTTGAATAATCACACTATAGAAAGAAATATAAATGTATATATAAAGTTGTCTAGCGCACAAGCAAAGATTTTTTTCTATTTTACTATTCGATTTCAATACATATGTTTAGACTTAGGATAACACACAATAAATAGTACCAAATGTTTCTTTTTATGAAAATAGTTTATCCAAAACCCATTGAGAATACTGTCAACCAAATCAGAGGTTAATAAGTGTATTAGATACTATCATCAATGAACTTCTTGATTTTGATGATACATTCCTTAGTATATTGAAATTCTATCATCCAAGTATATTTTTTTATTAAAATACTTTTGAAGTAAAATATTTAAGTCTACATGCGATGTTTCTTAACAATCGGTTCATAGAGCGTGCGATCTTTTACCAAAATTCTTAAGCAATAAATTGAACAAGATCGTGGATAACATCGTAGGTATATTAAGTGTATCAGAATTTAAGAAAGTGTAATTATCTGTAACATGGAATTCGAGAATTTGTTAAACACAAAGTTTTAGACCTTTTCATTGTTCGCATTTGAAATTGAAACATTATGTCCAAATAATTTTTGCCAAAGCATCTCATCCTTTCTTTTATTTATGAAAGTTAAGAATCCTATTCCCCAAAGATTAAATTATCTTGCTCTTTGATTATACACTTTTCTCTCGAAAATTTAATTGCAACAATTATACTCACAAGCACGGTGACACTTCATGAAGTGACTTCCACAGAATAATATCTTGGGTTAGTAACAAGTGGGTAAACCCTTTTTACCACCGCTTCCGCCAGCCAGAAAACACTTTCTTGTCCGTACACGCACCTACCTGAGAATGAATTTTTGTCGCTGTTTTTAACATAATTTTATAAGTGCCAAGTAATTTGTGAAGACAATTAACGTCAAGATTTTTAACATCTTGTTTAGATCACTGTTTCACATTAAAAGAGAGGTGGCGTTACTACAGACAGAAAGTTAACTCATCGCTTGTCGAATTCGGTGCAATATTTTAATTTATTAGTTGCAATCCTGACATAAATATAATATTTCGAATTAACAGTCTGCAGTCTCTAATCGTGGATGGGTGTTGCGACATCCACGCTATAATGATGCGTGAGTGCTGAGAAAATCGAAATTTAATATTTGTTATAATTTATATAATTTATTTTTGCTAGACTCTTAAACGTTTCTAAATTAAAATTATTACCTCGCAAGAAACTAATCAATCACTAAGGGGCGGAAGTCAAATTTTACTTCGAATCATGGATATCAAAAGAACAAATCTAATTAAAACTATTTCTGAAAACTATCTCGATGATTGCAATTTGCTTAGTTCTTTTATATAGACTTGATGAAATTATTTTTGGGAAAACTAATTCAAATTGGTTGCTATTTTGAGGCCGATCTAAATTTAACTGGCATTTAAATGATAGCTATTAGCATAGCAAACGGATCATACTTTTCTTACCCAATCCAAACCAATGAAGTTACCCAAAACATTCTAACTCAAATCATACAATTTACCCAAAACAGTCTAATCCTAGCAAATGTGTGCTAACGATGTAAAAACAAAAACTGGGTAAAATTCAATGCTGAATTTAATCTTGATACCTGAGTGAACTCAACTCAACTTTATAAAATTCTAATCCATTATTGTAATATCTCATAAAATATGAACTAATCCAACGCTGTAAAATCAAAATATGACAGAGACAAATCCGATTTTTGTCCTTTATTCAAAGCAAGAGTTAAGGGTCAATCAACAAATTACATCACTATGATGTATAAATTTATGCAGGTAGTGTTAAATTATCTATATCGATGTTATCGTCTACGTTCAAAGAGAGTATCGGATCATTGAATATACCTGAATAGATAAATCGATTATTCTAAAAATTGAAATGATTTATTATTTGTTTCAATTGAAGATTTACTTGAATTTTGACATTCCCAATTAGAGCTTCTAAAGTAATAAATATTGTTGTTATTATTTGATAAACAAGG
>CABFPE010000155.1:289067-304160 GCA_900660155.1 Hofstenia miamia | reverse complement strand
GCAAGAGTTAAGGGTCAATCAACAAATTACATCACTATGATGTATAAATTTATGCAGGTAGTGTTAAATTATCTATATCGATGTTATCGTCTACGTTCAAAGAGAGTATCGGATCATTGAATATACCTGAATAGATAAATCGATTATTCTAAAAATTGAAATGATTTATTATTTGTTTCAATTGAAGATTTACTTGAATTTTGACATTCCCAATTAGAGCTTCTAAAGTAATAAATATTGTTGTTATTATTTGATAAACAAGGTCGAAAATAATGCAGGACGATAATACTACTTTAGCCATTCCAAATCAGCACTGATTGTATGAGACCCATGGACAAGTTGCGATAAATAATCTTATCGATCATGTCACCGATTATATTTTTCTCGATAATCGATTTTACAAGTTTGAATTCATGAAATCTGTTATTCTAATTTAGTAAATTATATGCATAATTCATAAAGCACAAAATTGATTTCTTGATTTATGTATTTATGCGAAGAAGGTAATATGCCATTGTACAGTTTTGAGATGAATAAATAAGTTATACAATTATATTTTATAGGTTACGGTTATATTTACATTTAAAAAAACGTTTAAAATAAGGTTAAGAATATTGTCTAGCGTTTGATTTTATAAATAATTATTCGGTCAGAGCTGGAACCGGAGAGAGTGACTTCCACCAACAGTGATATTAGTACGCAAGGAAACATAACCACCCTAAAATATCTTTCCCACAATATTTTATTATAATAATGCAAATATAGATTGACATAATTGATAACAAGGTTAGCTTAAGAAATCTACAGATACTTCACATCATTTTCCAATAAACAGACACATTCAGTTAAACTATCATTGAGTAAAAAGTTTTTAGCAAAATCTCTTGGATTTGTGTTTTTCTTTCTATGCATATATTAAGGAAATTGAAAAGATGAAATTATATATATATATCAAGGTGGCTTTTTGAAATCGACAAAGTAACTAGATGAGGTTCGGTTAGCGTTAGGGTTAGGGATTAGGATAGATTTAGGTTAATAGTTATAAGGTTATGGTTTGGGTTAGAGTTGAATATTATTAGTTGATAAATTAGCAAAAGAACCCAAATGCTTTATTGCAAATATTTTAATGAATGTTACAATTTTAATGTAGTGGATCCTTTTATAATAGAGAAAACTTAGTTCAGCAAAATGCTAAGACTAGGCTACGCCACCTAGTGTATTTATAAATATCAATAACCTAAACAAATATACTACATCTATACGCCAGTGTTAAGCATTATACTATGAAAAAATAAACTTACGCTATCTTGTTTCATTGAATCTTGAGCTTGAGAAGTGAGCAAGTACTTCACCACCTGCAAATGTCCATTCTGAGCTGCCAAATGCACAGGGTGTCTCCCAATCTGAAAATTATGATTGTTCATAAAATAATCCTGCAAATGTTGGGTCAAACGTAAACATTAGAAATTCATCGCCTTATCCACAGAACACATTAGACGCATTGATTGACAGATTAAGACAATAATAAAAGCATTGCAGAAATATGTTACTATAAATGAAAGAATTACGCTTGGTTTTGATTGGTGAAAGTAACAAAATTGAATTAATGACGACATCTAGTGATGAAATTCATGAGGAATTTTCTGACAAATCACGTTAAGGTTTGATTAGCTCGTTTGCAAATGCTAAACAATTAAACACTTTCCAGCCGATTAAATGTTAATGAATTGACATGGTGCGGAAATGAATTTGCGATTGAGCTCTTTACAAAATAATGTCTGCCGTACTGTCGACAGTCTCATTAAATGCTGCAAATAAAAATTGATCTTGTGTTAACAAGAATTTCGTTCTTACATCGTTATTTTACGCAGTGTTTTAAAATTTTACTACTCAATGTATTTGCTAACCAGAGGTACCATTTATGTATTGCTATATATGGCAAATGAAAATTTTTTAGTCATCTCTTATTTCCTCCATACTTTATTACCATAATGGCCATATGTAAAATATGGTGTTGATGGTGAAATGTCGTAAATAGGAATTTAATGAAGTGATTTCCAATATTTAGCAAAATAAATAGAAATTGCAAGCAATAATTAAAAGACAACCGTTTTATGTAACATGAAATTGTACTGATATCAAAAAGCACAAGCTATTTACTCGATCGCAGGAACGATTTGAAACATTCAGAAACAAATTTTAAAGTAAACAAATTATTTTTGTTTGTTTTTCAATACAACACGCTTTCAGTATTTCTTTGTAATCCACTATTGCAAGTGGCAACCAGATTCATCTTTAATTTTTTCATAATCTACTGAAGCTGCTTACAAAAGTTTTGCAGCACTTTCAGAAGTTGTTATCATATCAAAATGTTTTTTGTTCACAACTATCTGCATATTTAATATTTACCCATTCAATTATTGAAAATGTAAGATATGACACTAAAATTAATTTTTTTTAAATGCTGTATATGTATGTAAATTTATGGATTTCCATTATGGCTATATTTCTAATTTCTAAATTTGCCATCCATAATGGCCGAAAAAATTTTCTACCTTGCAATTATGGTATCCATAATGTGGTACATAATGGTATGATACCATACCATAATACGCCCCTTTGTTGCTAACTCGAATTCAAGTAGAAATATTTCAATAATTTTTAAGGAATTCTATAAAACAATTTTAGATTTTTGAATCAATTAGTAATTTAAGAAACAATTATTTTCAAAACAATCAATTAAATTGATATTGCAAATAAATCAATTAATTGCTCTTAATTGTAATTCAATGAAAGTTGTAAAAAACGGGCATAGTGAATTAAAACTTATAATCGGTTTACTTTTTTACTACGTTGACATGTTTTGGGTACTTTTTGTGCCCATAAATATTGACTAATGCAAATAGTTTATGGCTTAAGCAAGTTTAGCAAAGATGCGAGTGATACAAATCAGTTTTTTCACTTGGCCAGTGGTTCTCAAACCTAGGGGTCCATGTAACTTACTGGGGGTCTACACAAAAAATAGCGAATTGGGGTTTTACGGTGACCTTTTGGTGGTCCATAAGTTTCTAATTGAGAACGGTTTTCATTACTGAGAATGGAATTTCTACAGAAACTTGCGCTATGTTAGAATTCAAAAATAAAAAATATTCCCGCAGCTGTTCTATTTTTTATAGAAATAAGTAGAAGGAAAAAAACGACAATTACCGTGCCGAAAGTTTAAATTTCGTTCAAAATAAAGTATATTCATTTACTATATATTAAATATTAATAATTCTTCTATTATTTTATTAGTGATTTCTTTGCGGAGCTCCAGCTAAAAAATTAAGAGGAAAAGGGGTCAATTGGTGGAAAATGGTTGAGAAGCACTGATCCATATGATATTCAGTTTCCTTAGATCCATTTGTAAGACCGATCCTGCCAACAAGATTTCGTTATCACAAAATACTCGTTGGTTCATCGTACGATATTTTCTTGAGAATAAAAAGGTGAGGAAACGGACCGGTTGGACCGTACCAGAAACAAATGATGTGTTGGCTGAAGTGCGGGCCTTACGTTTTAAGTAATTTGCAAAATAGCATATATTAAATAATTTCCATGTATGTTGTCAGTTTGTTTTGCAGCTTGTCAATAAACTATTCCGCTCCCATCTTGGACATGAAAAAAATTCAGAATTTTCTAGAATTCTTCAAAATATTTATGCTTGCTTTGGTTTAATTACAAATGAAAACCCCGTCCGTATCCTTCAACTAATCCTCCTGGGATCTAAATAAAGAAACTTTAAAAACCACCATAGTTCTTAACAGGTACGAAAGAATGCAACCATGTTATTCAAAATATTTTTAGAAACCTGCCGAGTATAATGTTTTATACAAATCAGTGTGCTAAACAGCTAAGTGACAATAGCCTTAGGGATGTATGAGGAAATATCATTTACCTTCTTTGAAAAGTATTTCCCCCAATGTAATCTACAGTGAAATTTAAAATTTAATGATTTTCTACCAATAAATCTGTTTTCAATCCTTAAATCTGTTTTCAATCCTTGCCTTAACATATTAACAGTATCTAGTTAGTGAGCACAGTTTATTTATTTGAATACCGACCCAGATTACATCCAATTCATAGCTGCAGAGCAGGACTTCCACTTCTAAACACGCTTAGTCTCTTAATATCTTTCTGTCTGAAATACTTGTATGCAGTTTTCAACGCATAACATAGTTTTATAAAATGTAAGATGAAGCTATTTGCGCTTTCAAAGTGCAGTACAATTGTTGAACGCCATATACAATAAATTTTCCTTTTTCTCCAAAATGCACAAATGTTTTATTCATTTTGGGGCATCAGTAGATGCAACTGATATGTTCAGTATAGCCATTGACAAGATCTCTATCATTATCAGTATTTCGGAGGCAACTCTCTCGCGGAGAAAAATAATTATCCCCCGGAGCACCAGCATGAGCTAACATACAATAAAGCAGGTTGACCTAACATGGGACTAAGACTACAATGCAACTAGCAATACAGTTAGAAATAAGTCCTGAAGCAATTTTTTTGTCATGTTCTGACAAATTTGGCCAAATTCCTGACTGTCGGCACTGATGTCCACATTTACTTTAAAAAGTTGTTCAGCTTTGCATTTGTTTAGGACTTAAAATAAACTAGTTGCGAAAAAATAGCTGTCAGTGGCCATTAGTTGAAACAAGTTGTTGTTGGAAGTCTTTTAAAAGAGTAAAAGAGCATTCCATAGCAAAAAGCAATGCAAGTAACTTTGAGTTTGATTTCAGGATTCACAAAAAGTCGTTTTGTAGTATATATATATATATATATATTGTTTATTTATATTTATATACTGTATATATATATATATATATATATATATATATGCATATATAAACAGTATATATGTATATTAACAGAATACATATATATATATATATATAAACAATTTACAATCATATAAAAATGTATAAACATTTTAGCCATGATGCGTGACATAAATTTACAGTAAAATCTGCATAAATAACTAGAACAATGAGGTTTCCAAGAATCAATCGCAGACGTATTTGAGATTAATCGATTTTTTAGGTTATCATTTTTTGAAATTTTACTTATTATAAATTGTTCTAAGGAGTCTAAAGTTCTCCAGTTTCATTGAAATTGGACAATTTTGAATAAAATATGCAACTAACATGAAAGCTAAATTAGTACTTTTTGAAATTTTCCTCAAAAATAAATTAGTCTATTTCAGTAAATTCTGACAATTTTATCCAGTTTTAAATTCACTTTTACCGAAAAACTCTGACATTTATGAAGTAAATAAATAATTTCAAATAGATGTTTAAGTTGTCAGTTGTTATATTGGGCGGGAATGAGAAAACATGTGTACAAAAACACAGATGTACATTACAAATGGATGACAAATCCGCATAGTTTCTCTAATACACAAAATCAGAGCAAATACTTAAAAAAATGTTAACCTAAGTCCTTCTTTGTACATTGTGTATTGTCTTTAGCATTAGTGCGTTGAACTCTCGCAATTTTTATGCTCTGAAAACTAAAAATTATAGCTTCTTTTAATGGAAAAAAACTTTAAAGTTGAAATAACATTTTTGTTTCAGCGCTCTCGTGACACCATTCAGAACGGAAATTTGCATTCGATTTTATCAAATTCATTATATCATGAAGACTATATTAAATTCATTTAGCCATGAAAATTCATAATTGACTGACGTAAATATCTTTTAAATTAACTTTCCAGTTTAGATTGGCAACAAGTACACCTAATCTAACAAAAACTCATACGAAAAGTTTATCAAAATAATTTATAGAATAATTGCAATTAAAATGAAATGATTATAAAAAATTTATTCTTACAATTCATCCTAATGCTTAAAAATTTATATTTATTATTTATTAAAAAACTACCACAATTATGCAAACTTTTATCTCATACTTATTAATAAACAAATTTTTCAGAAAATGTTAGGAAAATTATAACTTGCTCATCAAGCGTCTTTTGTATTTAAGATATCTCTTCAAAACTTTTTTCAAGGAATGAAAAAAATTAAAGACGTTCAACTCTGATTTCATTACATTTCATTTTTTCTTTAACTTCGAAGTCCATTGTTCAGTTTATATTTTTTGTTTTATACCAACACTAATATCTGCATTAGGGCTCGACATATTTGTTCTAGTAATCAATTATTATTGCAATTATTGAGAAGTTTCTTTTATGCTGAAATTACATGTAAATTAGGAGCTATTCGCAAGGAGAAGCGAATATTACATTTATATGAAACTTAGAATGAGCGCTCATCATCTTTACACCCAGCCACAAAAGAAGTTCAAAATTTTTAACTATATTGTTTAGATTTAATATATCGTAGCATTTAGATAAGGCTTTGTAGCCTACCATATAATATTAGTAATCAATTTTCTCGCCTTTTAATAAAACCCTCGCAAATTTTAAATATGCTTTTTTATCAGAAAAGAGAATTGTATAAGAAAAAGATGAATAAAATCAGGAAATTTTGAAATTCGGTGTATGCATAGACTATTCCTAAGAAAAGTTACTAATAATTGAAAAATGTGTTTGCCATTTTCAAATTCTAGTAGCAATTAGTATCTATATTTGTAAGAAAACATTTTTCTAATATTATATGTGAATAAAAATGTGCGTATTGGTAAAAAAATATCTAAAAATGTCTGATGTCTTGCTATATTTGTCCCAACATCGAATTTGAATTTCTACCATTTGCTGTTTATTTTAATGATTTACAGAACTAAGTTAGCTTTATTGTAATGCATACTTAATGCCTAATGGTCATGAACTCAGTAGAAATCTTATCATTGGTTTGACCTTCAATAAATTGACAGTAGATTAGAGATGTCTGAAAATATTTTTATGCAAATTTAATTATTACAATGTTGTTCAACTTCGACAAAATTTTGTTTAATATCTATGTTATTCTAAATTAGTTTTTTGGAAAACTTCCTTTTGCTTATAACTAGGCTAAGTAAACTATAAATAGCAATTGCCTTCATTAGATTTTGATTAATTCTATATACTTTGCACCAATGATTAATTATTATTATGCCACGAAATTGCATGATTATTTTTTCGACCTAAAAACTTAGTAATTTGACTAAAAACAATTGACAGCATTATAAAAAATTTTGACCAGTTTTCAACTATTGATAAAGTCATTATGTATTGCTTAGAATGTGTTATGAAGTTTACGATATCGTTCAACATTTAGTTTTATTTGAAACCAAATTTTGATAACGATTTTCACAAATATAGAAATTTACTTAATGAAAAGACTATTTTAAACATATTGTGTCATTAAAACGAAATTTTTATCTAACAAAATATTTTAGAATTCTTTGACTTTACAACTATACTAAATATTTGAAAAATTCGCGCTTTATGGTTTAAACAAATTTTAAAAATATGTTTTTGACCGAAAAAACATTTGGATTTAATTAACTTTTATATACCGCGTACTCTAATGATAAAAATTCGTCTGAACTTAGTTACAAAGAGTTTCGTAGAGAGTGAATGTAATTAGTTTAGATCTAACTTGTACAGCAATCACTATTGTGTTTTGAATTGCCTTACCTTATCTCAGCGATTTTTAACATCCCACTCTACGTAGCCTTTTGTTATAGAGAGCTTGTCTGTCTCAATAGGTCAACTAGATGCATTTTTTATCCGAACTGCTAACAAGTCCGGTTTACATATAACTGATCCTTAATTAAAAATCTATGAATTTCTTGCTTTAATCGATTCCATGTTGCTTTTCATATAAAAGACTACTTTGTATTGTCAACTCAGAGTTATTTTCTTTTTTTATTCAATGTAAGTTACATAACGGGTGAACATTGCAAATACATAAATATAATAGTAAAAAAGACTTAAAAAGTTTGCACACTTTCAAGTATTAGTATTAGACACCAATTTTAAATAGTTGAAATTGATTGTTTAATTTAACCCTAATCCATATTTATATACGTTGGTTTCGCAAGAGGGGGGGGTAAAAATGTCCCCCCCATATTTATTTTTGATATATTAATGCTATTGTCATGAAAGTTGGCACATAGGTACCATGGGATAAAAAGTATGAAAAAATTCCGAAAAAAAACGTTTTTATCGAGATATTTTTGCTGACGTCAGCATTTTTGGAGAAAAATTTGGTAAAAATGGTAATAGATATCTTATATCAAAATAGTTATTATTTTGTACAAATTTTAATCTTTTTCTATTCTAAACACAAATTATGAGGTCTAGTAATAACTTAAGACATATTAATTTGTAGTTGTTAATGCTGATGACAGCATTTTTTTGTAACCAGTACAGGTTTTGATGTTTCTATATTCAAATAAATGTCAATCGCCATTGACAAAATCGTCATAATTCCTTGAGAAAAAATGCTTTTGCCCTAAAATTTTCACAGAATGTGTTAAACTAAATTTAATGCAGTAAAAAGTTCAGCCAACCTTTCAAGTTTGATTTAAAAAAAGTTTATTAAGAAAAATTCACATTTTTTGAAAAAATTTAACCCCCTCCCTCGTGAAGAATAGGATTAATTCTTTTAAATGTATAAAAAATAATACCCTGTGAAATATTTGTATTGCATTAATCTGAAGGGTGCTGCCTACAGGTAGCCCTTGTAGGGGTTTGTTCACACAACCACCAACGCAATACAACAGCAAAAGACTGTTGTGTCACACAACAGGCACAGCACAGCACAATAGATTCATAAATGACTTCGCAAGATATCCACTACAAAAAATTTTCAATGGTACTAAAGTTTAGGCATGCGCCTTATAGTTGTTCGATTAGAGTACTGTAAGAAAATAAAATACGAGAAGGGACCAGGACAAATTTGTTATATTTTTCTTTATATTATAAGTGTATTATATTGACTAATCTACTATTTGGTAAGCAAAATATATCTAAAATATATCATTTCAATATTCAATTTGATTAAAAATGAGTAATTTTAGCACATTCAATATCATTAAGAGATTAGAAATAAATGTACAGAACTGAAACCAGCGGGTATTTAAATGTATTTGATTATTAAAATTTTGCATAGTTTTAATACGTTAAGGGCTGGGCCGAACTGAGATATTAAAAAAGTCGGAAGACTACGTAATTGAAATATTATTAAAAGAAGTTGTTTATATCAAATTTGCTTGCATACTTGACATTCATTATTTTTTCATTTACAACTAATCAAGTTAATGAATTAATTCATTTTCTAAATCTGCAAAACAACTCCCACGCCCTGTAAATGCTTTAATACTTCCTGTTATTTTGATGAAAATGGAAAAAATTCAATGTCACTAAATAATTAGAAAATAATTTTGAGGAAATTTACAAAAAGTATAAAAGCGTTCAGTTTTATCAGTACTATTAATTATATATGAAAATCAAATCTTACACAAATAAAATTATTATGCAACTCGGATTCAAAAATTAATAAGAGTTTTTGAGAATATTTATGAGCAACTATAAATGATTTCTTAATTTTTAATATATCAATTGTAAGCTAGTTATATTCATTTAGATTAGTTTGTTTAATTTGTTTACATGTATATATATATATATATATATATATATANATAGATAGATATCAGGGGTGTGCGGTTAACATAATTTACTACAGCTACCCGCCCACGGTTTATTTTACATTACCGTACCCACGATATACGTATACAAAATTGTCATTACTGATCAAGGCTACAAATTGTATTCGGTTTTAATTTGACAACTAAATAAAATTTAACAAAATCTATAATGCATTCTTATTATAGTATATTACAATAATAAATTTAAACTAATGTATATGTTCACGAATTGAGACTGTTACTGGTCTTATTTAAAATTTCTATAACAATGATGTTTAATTAGAAAAAAACATTAGACTGTATTTTGAATATATTCTTGTAATCTTTAAAAAATAAAAGTATCGAACTCATTGACAAATTAAAAAAGTCTCATTTCTCGTTTTAAAATACAAGTCTCGGTCTTAGTCCTAAAGTCTTGTTTTCCTCTCGAATTCCCTGGTTGCATACACTAGTTTTCTGCAAGGCATGACAAATTTCTTGGCCGTAGCAGGCCTTCCAAAACATATTTTAAACTTAAGTGCCTTTGGCAGTAATGCCTTAGCCGTGATTTTTTTGCCGTACTCGGCGCTTTCTACTACTACTAAGTAAAATAGCTACGAGCGACTAATGGCTATGCCGTAGCCGCGGCCAGCCACCGCCGCAGAACACTACTTTGCACTACTGGCTGCTCGTTCAGACATATTAGCGGGAATGCAGTGGTAGCTCAAAAATCATCGATAAGATGTCAGATGTCATGACGCTAGATTATGATTTAGATTGAAAATGAAAGAAGAGACAATTCTCTCTCCAGTGGTATTTTCATAATTTAATAATCTTTACTATTTTGGGAGCTATGAGCGTTTAAAAAGTTATTGCCTGACCAATTTAAGGTTAAATGTAATCTGAATTTTTATATATAGGGGTCCTAAAAAAGTTTTTTTCGAATAAACAATATCAAATATTAGCCCAGTATGAAGAATAAGTCTTACTAATTATGAGAAAACATTACATAAAATTATAACATTTATGAACATATGTCAAGCCATGCAAAATAATCACCTTCTAAGTGTAATATTTTTGGCCATCTTTCTAGCAAGTTATTGATAGTATCAACAAAGAGCTGGTCTATTTTAGATTACATAATAAATACAGTTCTCATCAACCACAATTAATTGTGAGGGGAAATTCATTTGCCTGTATTATAGGCTGCGATCAAGTCAATACAAAAACGCACATGACTGTTCTTGTTTTTTCGGATATTATTTAGTGCGTAGTCCACCGATACCATCAGCATTTTCACACCAATGAAGCAATATGTGAAAAAATAGAATGTATATATATACTTTACATATAAAAATAGCTGTTACAATAAAAGATATAAAGTATTTGTAAAAGTTAAAAGAAAAAATTAGTTCAATGTTATGTAATGTGATTTTAATCTTTAGTAAAGTGCTGTGCTTTAAATTTTTATTTTTAAATCAGAAAAAACTTTCTTAAAAACCCTAATTACTTAGCGTCGATTGCTTATATATCACTTTTAAAATATTCTCTGTGAAACAGCTAGATTTTTAGGTAAAAAAAGCCCACCTAGATTTTAGCTACCTAAAATTGGGACACCCTAATATTTAGGGAAAATACCGAAAATATTCTAGGTATTTTTCTTAATTGTTCATGTGCCTCTATTCTAGGTAAATCATCTAAAATCTCGGTATGCTTTTTTTACCTAAAAATCTAGGTGTTTTACCTAGAAAATTTTAAGAGTGTACTGCACTTAAGAATGTGCATTTAAGTAAACATGAGAGGGATGCGCCACTCGACTGCTTCACAACATCCAGTTTCACTTTAAATGCGAACAAATTATTCATAGCATAGCTAATGCCATCTAGCGAAAAAATTGTGTATAAAACTATTGCCTAATTTGTACAATAATTTTTTTTAAAAGTAGAGGATGTAAAAATGTATAATTTTTAGCTTGAGGTTTAATAAATAAGAAACAAAAAAATTAAATTTTGAGCATTAAAAAGTTGGTTCCTACCATAAGTAGAAATACTCCGAAAAAAGTAATAAGTAAAATATGAACATTGGAAAATTCACATGATGTGTATAAAAAATTGGCGTTTCTAAATTATCCTAGACTCTTCCATTATATAAACAATAAGAAAATAATGCAATTTTGATTTCAAAAATCTAAACATTCGTTTCACTTAACAGACATTTTTATACGTTTTCAACCCAGTTTAATACGAGTATCCTTGCCTAAAATAAACACTTTGAATTTTGCAATAATCATATACTGATTACTTAATTATATTCATTCAAAACTTACTTTTGCATTCGAATTTTATGCAGCATTAGCCTAAAAGCTCCAGATTTTGCAAATTTGATAGATTTGAATAAATTTAACAATTTTGTTATTAGCTTTAATTTTTTAAATGTATCATTTTGTAAACAAGCAATAGCTAAACCCACTACCATATAAATCTCTTGATATGATTCAGAATATTTAGCTTAGACGAAGAAAATGTGAAAAAAATGGTTGTGCAAATAATGTTACACATCATGCAAAAATCGTATGCTTATTTAGCCAAAAATGAAAATTTAGAAATCTTTCAAATATTAATAAAGGAAAAGTAAAATCCTCGAAGTAAAATAGGCTAAGAGTGTGTGAATAATCGTCTTTGAAAAGCGCTTTGCAGAAACTGCTCTGAGCGAACTAATAATATGGGAATGTTTATATTCAAATGGTAGGTCTCTCAGTAGACATCAAAGAGTGCCAAAGGATTAAAAACAGTTAAAATCTGAAACGCATAAACAGTGATTTAAATTATAAAGGTCAAGCATAAATATCATATATTAAAATTCATTAGCTCCCATGCATTACGAGCTTAAAAATAAAAAATCTTTTCGATAAATTAAATAACAAACTAGTTTTTACCTCTCACATACTAAATATAGTGGCGTGCATTTCTAGCATATATACATATATTCCATAGCAGATTGCGTATATCATATATAAATGTACAATGTTTCCTCATATTACCAATCATGTGAAATTAATAAAATTCCACAATAAAGGTTTATGGATATCCTGCAAGCCGCTGGTGTTGAATAAACAAAAATATACTTGTCACATTGGAGAAATGGACAAGCAAGAACATATATTTCGAGAAATTAGTTACTAAAAGCAAAAACTAAAAAGAATGATAGATGCATTAGTAAGAAGTATTGTAAATCCTCGAATATACGTATAAAGTTTGGGGTACGGCTTATACACGCAGTCTAAGAATTATATCTCTAACCTTCTCACTAAGTCTGGGTTTAATGTATATTTTAGAATGGCCAAATGCTGAAAATAATTTATTCAACAATAAGACACTAGGAAATGCACCACTTTAATTTGGCCCTCTCGATGACATGTGTTACAATATGTGTAAGCTGACTTTGTAATTGTAGTTAATTTATGTTTGTTAAATGAATGGATAACGTATGTGAGAAGGAAAAAATTGGTGTTGCATGGAAAATGCAGCTTATATACCTGTACCTCAAAAAACAACCCTCAATGTTTGGGAGTAGCTTTTACATGGTGGCGGCTTATACACGAGGATTTACGGTAATTACCAGAGCTGTTATTTTTTAACTAAAAAAGGCAAACATTCACTTTAGAAAAAATGATATTGTTTTCCAAAAAACTCATTTTTTGCATATTCTTTTGCCTCAAAATTTGAAATTTCTTGATCTAATTTTTAAAGGTATTTATTTCAGCATTACAAAGTAAAAATTAAAGACAAAAGTAATAAAATCTGTTTTTGCACTTGTAGTATACCATGGTTGTATCAATTATATGACATTTTTCGTAGTTCCTATGTAAAAGAGGTTAGATTTCTAAATTTGTGCGTTATGGACTTATGATGGACCTAGTAATTGCAAATATTGAGAATGAGGCTCTAACAAAGACATGTGTAAATTAAAATGGTTTAAATTTCATAATCATGACAATTGCGGGTAGATTTCTAAATTTGAGCGTTATGGACTTATGATGGACCTAGTAATTGCAAATATTGAGAATTAGGCTCTAACAAAGACATGTGTAAATTAAAATGATTTAAATTTCATAATCATGACAATTGCGTTACAAAAAATTAAATGCACGATATTTTTTAAAAAACTAAAAGTAGATCGTTTTTGTGACACCATTTTGTGTGCTAGTCAGCCATATGACTTTTCTTCTTAGAGAAATTTTTTCAACTTGCCATATCTTAGACCTCTTACAAAAGTATTTCAAGTTTTTATAGTGAAAATACATACTCTTAAATAAAATACCGACCAATTTTTTAACCAGATTCCACGTCATCGGTGTTTTTCACGGTATTATAAAACTACCGGGTATCGGTGTCAGTATCGGCATACCACCGGGCCCCAAATTACAGTATGCCTAAAATATTTCAATCTTAGGATGACATGGCGCCTATGAACGAAAACTGTTTCCTGAAATTGAAAATCACCGTAAAGCTTAACAATACAAATTTTGCAAAAATGATTCAAAAAATCAAAATCGCAAAAATTGATGAAAACATTTAATATATTTCACTGAAATATATTTCTTTACTTTATGTTGTACTAATGCAATTCCTAATGTAAATTTTTACCAAAAAACTAATATATTCCTCTTAATTTTTATTTCAGATATCATTACATATAAATATTAGATTTATTATTATAATCAATTATATTTTAGTAAGTGAAATTAGCATTTGAATACTGAAAATAAGCAAATTTTAATTTAAATATTTTATAAAATTATTTTATAGTTAAACCTAACTAAGTTGTAAAAGATAGGGCCATGCATAAATGCTGCTAAAAAACATGAGAACAGGCAAAACTTATATATATATATACAATATGTATACGTATATATACAATATGTATACATATATATATATATATATATATATATATATATATATATATATGTCTATACAATATGTATAAGTATGTATATATATATGTATATACAATATATATATATATTTATGTATATATATATATATATATATATATATACTATTGAATGTGGAATAGTCTGGTGAATTATCTTGTATTGACTTTTAAACACGTCATGTTATACTTCATTGAAGTTTACTGTTACTCGGTGATTTATGAAGTAAATTGTTGCATGGCTAAATTTTAATCAAATTAAGAATACTGTGTTGTCAATTCTTTGAATTGACCTATTAATTCCTTGAACTGAGATTTGTCCCATTTCCCTCAATGCAATTGTCAGTCGTGGAATAAAATAGAGTTTTCTTTTAAGGTTGTACATTTAATTGTCAATCATTAGTGATAGTCTTTTGCTCTAAGATCAATTATATTCTAAACATTTTCGTTGTTTGTTGGAAATGGGTATGGGCCTCCCCAATATTTTATCCTGGATACTCCCTGAATGCAATAGAACTAAAGAACCTATGAACAAAGCATTCA
>CABFPE010000155.1:200470-227107 GCA_900660155.1 Hofstenia miamia | reverse complement strand
ATATATATATATTCCCAATTTTCTGGTGCTCTAATTTAAGTAATGCAATAAGCAAAGTAACATATTTAGGTAAATCTATTCCAAACCAAGTTCCAGAATTTCTTTGAGATGCAGAAGAGTAGTGAATCAATACCAAAATAGCACTGGCTACGTCATCCCTTAAGTGCATTCATTGTCTGGCTCCATACTATTTGGGTAATTGGAGGCGTATACTGAATAGCTATTTCCTTTTAGAATCTACATGTACAATTATTATATTATAATAAAATGCTTGTTGAAATTCTTGTAAACACTTTTGCAAGGTGAGAAAATTCTACTCAATAACATTTTTCTAGCTCCGGCCTAATCCTTAAGTCGTAAAAATGCGACGGGTTAATGGCCTATTGGATCACTGTCATTATTTGTCACCAATATTAGAAACAGCTAAAAAATGTCTTGAAATAATAGACGTCAGTTTAAAACTGGTAGCATTTACTTTTTTTATGCTTTTATTATTGAAGGCTATCAAGGGCTTAAATATGTACATGTCTAGTAATCCTTTGAAAATTAATCAGGAAAAAGAACGCCATACATATAGGTAAAGAATTTTATAATTTTGACAATTTAAGTTATAGACTCAAAGAATGTAGGATGATGTTTAAGAGCAGTTTTGCAATCAAACATATCTATCCGAGAAATTTCAGTATTTTACATTTTATTATTGAATCAATATGAGACGCCAAAAGTTGCTCAATGTGTAAATTGCTAAATTACTGAGCATTAGAACAGCAAAATATTAAAATTTCCTAATCATAGTTTATAATCAAAATTATATTAGGTTTGCAATAAAGTTCCCGGAAATTCTGAAATGTAATTTATTGAGTGTTTATAATTACTGTAATTGTCTAAATGTTTTAATGTTAATCATTGAAATACTATTAGTCAATTTAGAAAAAAATATTCAACCACATGTTTCCCGCGATCTAATATCTAGGAGCTGATGTAGCAAGTCATGGTTCATCCGCCATGCAACACTGACATGGCACCTACCGACTTTTCTGACCTCTGCAAAGCTCGATCCATAGCCGACAAGGAGTAAATGACAGACTACCTGACAGTTTTTTAAATCAAAGCCTACCGAATTTTGCTTGCTGGCACAAAGTTGTGAACAATAATGGAAAAACAATTTATATTCTTTATTGATCGCTTCTGATTGAAATTTCTATGTTAATATTCAGTGTTACTATTACAAAGAATTTAACTATATTTGCCAATGAAAGCATAATTTTTATAAAACTTTAAAATTCCCAGGAACTTTGTCGCCACCCTAATAGATGCCAATATTAGAGACCTGCAGGATCATATATGCTCAGTACCAGTTCCATTCCGTGAAACAAAACCTTGTTCTCATCAAATATAAACAAAAATTAAATTACTCTAAAAGTAAAAATTCAAGTTTTTGATATTGATGAAGTTCCACATTACTAAAAGTTATACTGAAATTATGTTCATTGCATAAATGACAACATATATTTTAAAAGCTTATCATTAACCGCAATGCCTAACCGCTTAATTCGATTCGACAGTTGATGTAGAAGTCGTAAAAGAATTTATTTCAATTTCCTGGTCAATGTCCCGTGGGAGGTAGGACTGAGACCAATCCCGCAGATCTCTAATCAATAGGGTAGTATGGGGTAAACTGACTATTTGCAAATAAAACTAAATTTGCAATATAAAATTTAATTTCTGCCACAAAAAAATTCTGTTATGACTATTTAGTATTTAAGTATTAATATTGCTAATTTTAGTATGCCAGTTTTGAACATTTAATCCAATTCTACCTTCTGCAGTGCATTAGAAAGTAATAAGTATTTATGCATAACATATTAAATCTGTATTCTCAGTAATCTGTAAAATGTTAGTCGTTAATCATGATGTGACTTGATACATCCCTATGTTGAAGAGACCAAATTTTACCCTAATTTACACTATATACATATTGCTTTGATCAATTTTCGCATTTTTAAAAAATCAGGATTTTACTGTCTACAAAAATTTTTTGAATTCTGCAAAATGCTGATTTTCTAAAAAAATGTGAAAATCGATTTTTTTTTTAAATTTCCTACGTTTTGCTCTAGATTTTGGCTCTGACGAAAATGCTCTGCTCCTTGGCTCCGGGCTTCTGCTACGAATCATGCTTTGAAGCCCTGCTTATCAATAATTTTACTATTTGGCTTTGACACAAAAATATATCAGGAAAAAAACAATTGGTCCAAATTTTTCATTCCTAAAACATTTTAAAAAATTTAATGTAAAAGTAAAAGTCACTAGGTTTTGGATTGTCATGGCACTTGAAATTCCCAATAATATTAAAATTATATGCAAGCAGCTTTTCAGTTCACATAGACTCCAGCCAATTTTCAGAGAATAGGTAGAAATTTGTTATGCGAAATAACTTGCATAAAATTACTTTCTCAAGCGTTATGACTGTGCAAGGTAGGTTTGTACGAGATAAGCCAGTTGTAACAATTCACCAATATATGTGTTCTCCCTATGCAAATTTAACAAACATTAGTTGGCTGCTCTGACACATACATGTACATGATCACTTTATCAAGAAAATTTAATGTTTATTACTATAAAAAGGTAAAAGAAGTGCCTATAAAAACAACTTCCAATTTCTGAAGCAGGACGTAACACGTATTATCATTGCTTATCCTAACTGACCTACGAGAGCAGAGAGGATTTCCTCTCTTATTAAACTTTTAATTATTTAAAATTAATGCACTTTTTGGAAAGACTTGGTGAATTTTCCTAAATTCCAGTAATATTCATAGTCGTATAAAATCTGTTTCGTAATATTTGCTCAATTTATTAATTATATTGTTTTCTACAGGAGTATAGTCTTGCACTCTATTACTATTATTGAGAAAAAGCTGGCAAGAAAATTGAATTTGATAATTCATTAAAGACTGTAATATATTCAAACATTTCCTATTTTTAAACCTATATGTAATGAATTTCAAAAAATCTCCGAGTTTAGAAATTGGATGACGTTATGAAAATAATGATGATATTGCGTATTTTAACATTCTAAATTAATAGTGTTCATATGAAAAATATCTGTACAAAGTTTTATTTAATTACCAAATGTAATACAGAGTAAGATCATCCACCTGGATTGAGGACCCAAAAAGAACAAGGTAAAATAATGTTAACCAGGATCTACATTTATTGGTAATATAACTGAATGACCAGAAGAGTCCTTGACTATGTATGCTGTTACAGGAATGTAAGCAAGTCAACATTAGGTTGAGATAAAATAACGATACTTGTAGCAGTTTGCTTTCGAGCAGTCAATTGCATTACAATCAATTACTTGCAAGTTGCTCCAAGAGAATATTTTAAGTCCTTATTTTAACGATGCGCTATTATAACACTACACTAACGATGAAATGAAAAATAAACTATTGATGAATTTAAGTTTTTAATCTTAGAATCTAATAGATTATCACGATCTATATTGATCTTAATTGTATCCCGCCCTGGCCGGACCACGCAAGCTACATAGACAAGCATGCATGCGTCACCGCCCAAAATGCACAAAGTAATCGTGGGTGCATTTTCTTTTACTTTATTGTTTAATGCCTTCTTTGTGTATGAGGATCAGTACAGTGATGAGGCCTACAAGTATCAATTTTTGCATTTGGCTCTTGCCTTTCGACTTTGGGTTAGCATTTTCAGGAATCACCTCGTGGAGGCTTGAGTACTTCCCGGAATTATTTAGGGTTTCTGTTCTTGTAGTAAAATTTCTTGAACTCTTTGTAAATGTTAATAACAATACTAAGATACTCCTGTATGATATTAATTTAGTGATTAGGTGCTTAGTTAATAATTTTATGGGATTCTTTCAAACTTTCCAAATGCAAGCACAAATAATTTAACCTGTTGTACATGCATATCTTAAAACTTTAAGTTATAGTTTGGTTATTATTTGACGATCTATGTTGCAACGCAATTTCTCAAATTCTAGACTTCATCTAGGATTAAAAACGAGTTATATCTTACTTTTTAAGTTTTGTATAACGTTGCTTTTCAAGTTTTTTACTGTTCATCTTAGTCAATTTTAGCAACTGAAAAACATTAAGCATTTGCTAAGTAACATTTTTCCAAAATAACATCAGCATAAATACTTATATTAATATTTTTAATTATAGGGCCCTAAAATTTAAAGTGAAAATTGAAAGTTATCTTCCCAAATTTAAAAAAATGGAAATGTAAAAGTTGAGCTTTAGGTTATTTTTATTACGTTTTTGTCTTAATTTTAGCATTTGGTATCTTATTGAGTAATAGTACATGTGAAGTCAGCATAATGATTTACACAATTTTGATGAATATTAATGCCTTGGTATATTTCACGAATATGTATCGCCTTTCTTTCGTACATTCCAAGATTCGAGTGATGAGAAATCAATAATAATTAAGCATAGTTTATTGTTATTATTAGCTCTAAGCTTGACCAAACTTAATTTCTCAACAAATGAAATCCAACATAACACACGATAACATAATTAACAAGAGGGCTGGGTCCCCAATCGAATGTATCAAGATGGACTGCGCCCCCTGAGTACCCCTTCATGCATCAGCCGTTGTACTTAGGCGGTCATTTTCAGGGTATGACTTAAATTATAACATGAGTGAAAAAGCTTCTGAGGAAATGAAGATCTGCAAATGTACCTGACAAACTCATTTGATGAGAAGCCCTCCAAGTTCTAATATGATGAAATAGCTTTCATATTTTGCCTATGTCGAAATATAATCAATTATTACATTTGCATTACTTATTTTAAAATTTTATTTTTAATTATTGTTTCGGAAAACGTTCTTTCTAACATAATTTTTAGTGAAATTTAGGGATAGTCTATAGAAAATTAAATTGTAACCTACCATTTCAACAATGTCTGCTTCTCATATTCTACACTATATTGTAGAATCAACACACTTCTGAGGGTTGGCCGTAAATAGCTTTTACTATTACTTTTCGTAATGTACATACAGGACTTCCTACTAAGTAGTTAATTCTAATTATCTCTTAACTGCTCAATTAACCAGAGTGGTGTATTACATGATAACTTTATTATGACAGTATAAAATAATAATCCAGTTCCATTTAGGAGCAGCATGGTCAGAACCTGAAGCGGAGTCATGCAATCAAGAATAACGTTGTTACCAGCAACGATAGCCCAAAGCTGTGCCATGGTTGGTGACTCATGAAGGAACTAGCTCAACAAGCGCATTAATGGTGGATGTGATCCTAGTGGTTCTTGCCCTTAATAATTTTGTACAACAATTGCTCTTGTTATCATCGACAATAAAAATGTGTTCGCCACCGTGCCGCTTTCGCCTCTTATAGATCTTATATATAAATAACCCTATAGATAAATATATACATGGCCTTCGATACATGTGAGCAATTATTGCAGTGATAACACAACTGTCAAAACTTATATACACATCTGAAAACATAATGACTATCAACAAGTGTAATAAGATGAGATGCTCATAGGCATTTCTTATGTTTAATAAGCTTGTTATGTTTATTACCGACAATAAATTTGAATCTAAAATAAAAAGGGTTAGCCTAGGTTTAGCTATCCAGCTATTTATAATGCGTGGTTTTATTATAAAGTGAATCGATCGATAGGTAAGCTAAACGAAATAAAACGCCTATGCCTAACATTAGCCTAAGGACACACTTTCACTAGACAGGACAGAGCGGTAAAGTTGATGTTAAAGCTGATGTAGAGTGTAGAAATGAAGATGCCTCTCAGCCAGCCAATAATTGCAAAGGTAAGAGTCCCTGAATGCTACTCCTGTGCCCAAACGTTTAGGTTGCCATTGTAATAATAATGAAACCTGATACGAACGATTTATTTCATTAAGTAATCTAATTTTCCATACAGTATTTATAGTAAATTTGTACAATGTTAAAATGGACCTGTTTTTCGTTTACTATTAGTTTTGTGTTTGAATTTTTTCTGCTAATCTTTACGCAGGTGTTATTTTTGGCTATCTATTAGCTATGCGATGTCGGTTGAAACTTTTTGTCAAATCTTTTGCCAAAACTTATTTATAACTTAGTTTACAAAAAGATTCTAATTGATATAAAAACAAGTTAATCAAAAATTAATCAAATAAAAGTCTTTTAATAATGTCTTTTTCTTTTGATTGACGCCAATTGTGTCACAATATATATAGACATGTGCTTTTCACAAAGCAGTGCCTCTGTGTGAACTTACCCTTAAACTGCCTCAGCATTTCAATGGCGATCTTTAAACGATACAAATGAATGGTTGAAAATGCTTTCTATCGGATACACAATTATCTACAGAAAGTCTACCTTCAGAATTCTAGAATATTTTTTAGAATAAAGTAGAGCCTGAACACGATTATAAAGAAATTATTCGAATTTAATCAGATGAGTTTCTGTGATTCCTTCAAAGATGATCCTATAAAAAAGCGCTTGCGCACATGATAATTTCATTAGGTAAATGATCATATTTTTTTATTATATTGGTTTAATGGGTGTTGAAACTATAAGATCAGTATTATAAGGATTTGTAATTTATCCACAATATATATAGACATGTGCTTTTCACAAAGCAGTGCCTCTGTGTGAACTTACCCTTAAACTGCCTCAGCATTTCAATGGCGATCTTTAAACGATACAAATGAATGGTTGAAAATGCTTTCTATCGGATACACAATTATCTACAGAAAGTCTACCTTCAGAATTCTAGAATATTTTTTAGAATAAAGTAGAGCCTGAACACGATTATAAAGAAATTATTCGAATTTAATCAGATGAGTTTCTGTGATTCCTTCAAAGATGATCCTATAAAAAAGCGCTTGCGCACATGATAATTTCATTAGGTAAATGATCATATTTTTTTATTATATTGGTTTAATGGGTGTTGAAACTATAAGATCAGTATTATAAGGATTTGTAATTTATCCACAAGGTAGCGAGATTTAACAATTTGGTGTCAGTTTCTATCATAGATTAAGGATAAATAATTGTATGAACTTATAATGCTGGAAAGTCAATTTATTTCAAATCAAGCAATAAGGTTTCCAAGCGTATTGATAACCATTCATTATACTAAATTAAATAATCAGTCATCTGATTCTATAACCTATTTATTTAAAAAATATGCTCGTTATTGGTGACAGTCCTATTTCTGTGATACATGCACTGGTTTGTATCTTTTAAAATTAAGAATGTGAATAGAAACAAAACAAATTGATTTTCCAAATGCATTTAACTAAAATGTATAAACATTTTTACTAATTCTTAGTTAGCAATCTACACACAAATTGAGTAATAAAAACGTCGTGTACATTGGCTTCCAGGACAACAACCAACCCAAGGCCCACACTGTCTACCTGGTGATTGACAGAAGAATCCAGATCTTTTTTCTTCTATATATTCTTGCAGTGATTGAGAAATGCAAACCAAAATCATGATTGCAACTAGAAGTGTTGTCATCGACTTCATGTCTAGGATTATAAATGACAAAAGTTATATATAACTAATTTTTTTATGGTAATATTGCTAGCTATTCTAACAAATTCCCAATATTATATCACACTGTTTGAGTAGCTATTCATCCAGACCCACAAGCTTAAATTAGTAATTCCGCTTTAAATTTTAGTCAAAGACACCAACCAGTGAGCTTCTACTGCTCTAGATAATTAAGCAGTAAAATTAACTCCTTGATTTTGCAAAACAGCTTCACATTTTTAAATACAAACATTCCTTACTCCTTACTTTATATTGAAAGGATACATTGAAAACATAATTTTTACTACAATTTTTATGAGTGATTGGCGTAGTAATTAAAGAGAAAAACAGCATGTATTTCTATTATTAAATATGTCTTTCCTAAGAACAGTCAGGTATCTATTTTAACTATCAGTGGAAATACATTTTCATTACTACCCGACTAAGGCCAATCGCGAGGCATATTACTCATGAAGAAGAAAGAGCCGGAAGGTTCAGAGTTATAAGTAACACCGGATTTATTTTTGTTTTTCATTGTAATCTAAGCGCTTCTGAAAGAACAAAATCTTTAGAATTTGGCCTTAATACAGTTGTCATTGCAAAGATATAATCCTTTGCTGAATTGAATAAGTTTTTGTGTTGTGAAAATTGATTTTTTACTTAAAGATTGCAAAGTTTGCTTAGAAAATGATTTGACAATTTTGTTGCACTAATTAAATTTTATATTTTCATATGCTTTTCACTTTAACTACTTAATGTTATTCTTAAAAATGTAATTCAATCAATGCAGACTTATAAATATATAAATGGTTTTTGCTTTATTCTTAGGTAGGTTATGCGTATTTTCAAAAAACTCTTTTTGGTGATCAACTTGAATAAAATTTAATAATTAATTAACGTTATTTACTGGCCTATATTTGATTTTAATGTTAAGCAAAACGCAATGAAAAACGTTTTAAATAATGACATTAAAAATGGCATTTAACATTCGGCTAACAAATCTGAAAGAACAAGCAATTTTTATGTTTCTATGTAAATACATATTAAAAAGAGGAATTTTATAAAACACATAGTCATGAAAAATATCTAAAAGGCATTCCAAATAATGTTAAAGTTACCCAATACAACCTAGCTTATTATATTAATAAGTAATTTAGCATTATATAAGTTGAAATACATCGCAATAGCGTTATTTAGTAGTTCATACTACAATTATTATTATTAAGCAGTCAAAAAGTTATTAATTCATACTATAAATATTACAATTTTGCAGTTAAAAATTTAGTAATTCAATCCATAATTATTGCTATTATTATTAGTACTTCAATTATTATTATTTCATTTCTTCTCACAGCTTCATGCTGGTATCCCTCTCAGCTCGGGGAACTGAACAGTTCCCAAGGAGTCTGAGAGCTTTCCTCATGACTCTAGCTGTTCCTAACAATGCTGCCTTCTGTGCTACTGCCCCTCCCAACTTTGGTACTCTCCAGTGGCGTTGCCAAGGGGCTCCTCTGGAATCAGCTTATTCTGTTCTAAGTAACATGCCAGCCTACTTGAAATCAGAGAAGTTAGCAATTTCCAAGTTGTTGGCAGACATGTTATTGGCCTGAAGTTGCTTGCCTTACTACCTTTCTTCAGGTCCTTCTGTATCAGAAATGTTTTTCACACTACCATCAACTCTGGACACCCACTCACCACACACTCCTCCAATGCTACTGCTCTCTCTCATGAACGCTTGTGAACTTCTTCAGCCAATACCCATGTATCTCATCTCTGCCTGGCGCCTTCATCTTGTTTAGAGCCTCTTTCAGCCTTGGTGATTACTTCTTCTTGCCTGACTTCTTTCTGCATCTGTACACTTTCTATATCTGGTCCTGCACTTCCCCATATATTCTCCCAGATCCTTACTGCGTCCTCGCATGCTTTAGCTGTAGCCTTTCCTCCTGCATCGAGTTTCTTGTAGAATCTTCCTTCTTGGGTCTCAAACTTCATATTGTCTCTTGCCTGCTTTGCCCTTGTCCTATACTTTCTCAGTTTCGCAGCTTTTGCAACTAATCTCTGCTTAAGCTCTTCTCTTGCAGTTTCTATAGTCTTCCCCCTACCTACCCTGCACCTGTCCTGCACTGCCTTACTTGTCCTGATCTTCCCTATTTGCTGCCTAATTTTTGCGGCACCTCATATGCACCTGCACACAATAAGCTAATTACTTCTGTGACACTGCTAGCATCTATCTTCTCCAACACTTTATTGACTTTTGCTGTCTCCACTGCTAACACTTTATTGACTTTTGCTGTCTCCACTGCTAGCTTACTTTTCTTAACTCTTCTTGGTACTGGCAACCTATTTCTCTCAACTATTTCTGCCTTCATCTTTTCTTTGATTGCTGCTTCAGTTTCTGCGTTCACTGGTTCTGCTGCTTCAAACACTTCTCTCTCAACATCTATCACTTCATCTTCCCTTTGCTTAGCCTGCTCAACTCTCTTTTTCCCCCTACTTTCATCCAACTGTAACTTTCGCACTTGCCCTGCAAGCATCTGCTCTGTAACTTCTAATCCCATTCTTGTCTTCCTCCATTCCTCTAACATTCTCTTCCTGAAACCCCTCTCTCATCTGGCCTGCTTCTTCTGTAACACTCCAATGCTGTCCTGTTCTGCTCATCTGTCCACTTATGCCGTTGTCCATTGGTCTGTGTGGATCCTATACTGCCACTTATCGAGTCCACACTCCCGATTGTGGAGTCCGCCTGTTGTCAGGAGATTCTTAGCACTCTCTGACCATTGAAGGCCTGCCGGGGACTGAGGGCCTTTGCTCTTTCATGACTTCTCATCAGTGTTTTGATTTTGTGTTTGATTTTGGACTCACACTGTCCTAGGAAGTTCCCAACCAAGGCTTTAGAGTGCTTTCTGCCCTGTGAACTAAGTCATCCAGTTTTGAAACCACGATCACAGTTGCTTAATCTCAGCTTAACAATCTGCATTATTATTATTATTATTATTATTATTATTATTATTATTATTATTATTATTATTATTAATTTATTATATAATTGTTGCAGGAAAACATCACTTCCTCTATGATGGTGGAAACTAACTTCTATTAATAAATACTATGGGTAAAATAGAACGAAGTAGTGCGTAAAGATTTATGATGCTTTAAAAAGTCTATTATTTAAATCTGTTATTGTGGCAAGTTATAATTGAATTCTAAATATCTTAAGTTTTCTGAGAATTAAAAAATAATTGAATGTTATATGTATATCATTTTCATATTTCTATAAATACAAAACATTTCCTAACATTAATCATCAAAAATATTTCAATTCTCAGCCTCTTAGATTTTTTGAGTTGTGCCATTTATTAAAAAAATGTTTTCCAATAACTAGTTACTTGTCTGCAATATTATGAGATAGTTTATTACTAACTAGCTCTTTTTGTAAAATCCATAAATGAATTCTCATTTATGCATCAGGTCGTAGCTAGACAAGAAGAAGACTCATTTACATAAGCAAGGCCAGTACAGTATACATTTTTGCAGATATTTTAGAAGTCTGTAATTCCATTCTAACACCTCAGGAAATGTATGCATAAAATCATTTTCTAAAAAATATGTCTTTTTGTGTTGCTAAATGCTGTCCATGAAAGTTAATTTTAAGCACATCCATTGATTTGCAAAATTAGAAATAGGTGTTATCTATTTGAATATTTTCATAAAACCAAACATTATGAGTGTGATCAGATCAGCAAACGTGGGTTGAAATCATTCAAATCAAAAACAAACTTCTGTCAATTGTCGAAGGGCCTGATGTCGGCCAAATGTAAATATTTAAGTCTGAGATAAAAAATCCCGTAATATTTATAGTCCCATATAAACACAAGTGATTCAACTGTATTTTATGTTCCACGAAATATTCTTCTATTTTAGTTTAATCTACGCAATCCTTAGTCAAGTCCGAAAAAATAGCTTACCCCATTCCTGGTTTAAGGAGGAGGGAAGTTAACCCTAAGATATTGTACTAGAAAATATTTTTGAATTTGTCGGGTATTAAAGTTAACCCCCTCCTCCAATTTTTTATACTTATAAGTTGGGTAATCTAAAAATATAGATTAACTGCCTTGAAAAGTGCATATTAAAGTGGCTGTGCATCAAATTTAGGATTTTCATTTGGTTTTATTAAAGAAAATATTCAAGTTTCTTAATTCAAACAATTCTTTTCTCTAATATGCAAAATAACAAATGCAAGTGGGTTAAAAAAGGGATTTCGAAAACAGTAAATATTTAAAGAATTTACAGTTGATTATATCTCAGATTCAAATTTTTAGTAAGGAAAGCAGACATTACTGAACGGGGATTTGTTCACAACAAATTCTTTTGCTTAAAATACAAAGCGGACTATGAATAGTATTCATTTGAAATTTCTTGCAACTCCATTATATATTAAGGTATCTTATAAGTAAATGTCAAATTTTTTAACTTCCATCAATTTTTGGCTTGATATGCTGATTCAATGTTTTGCACAACAATTGCAGAGAAGCTTAGAAGCCTCCTGACTCATATGTAACATTTTCTACTTGCCAAAGAGCTTATTGTCTACTCCGTATTAGCTTCTCCAATTGGTGGCGTTATTTTTCTTTGTCTTGTAGCCTGCAAATCTGAATTTTTAAAGAATTTTGAATTTTATAAACTGATTGGTCACATTATGCTTAGATTCCTAAAGTCATTAATTAAGCAAGAAAGAATTTTTGCATTCTCTCTGAAAATCAGGGTTAACTCCTCCTGAAAGGAAATATCAATAAATGCGAATATTTCAAGAAAAACAAAAACATTTATATTTCAATTTATGCAGTAAATACATTAAAAAAGAAATATTTAAAATTTTTTAAAAGGTAAGGCTTGCTGTTAAATATAATATATACAATAATGCTATTTCAGAATATGAATTTGAATTGTTCAGCAATTGAATTTATCTTGTCTTTTGTAAACAACGACCTATAAGTTAAGATTATCGTGACTTGAAATTGTATTTTATCCTTTTCATAAAAATATTTTTTCATTATAAATTTGTATTGCATTATCAACCAAATGTCTTAAGAAAATCAAAATTATGGGATTGACTGAAGGCTCACGGCAAACTTTCATCTCATGAAATTTAGAATCCCTGAAAAGATTTTGTGAAAATCCTTGGCCAAATATTTTTATGGATATTTTGTCAGATGGTATTATTAAAATTCTTAGATGATTTTATACCACATAATGCATTTTTTCTTACTATTTGGGTAGTACGGAGGGAAAAAAGGAACTGGGCAGTAAAATTTGTATCACATGTAAAGAATATGACAAAATTGCAGCGATTCACATTATGGAATTTTTTCAAAATTTTTTATAGATTTTTTCCATTCGCGTTTCATAATCTAAATAACTCCACAATTTAATTGATATGTGATGAAAGCCATTAGAATTTTTGTCTAAAGACAGAAATTTTTGCGATCGCTCATTTAATTTAATTTAGTCATTAAGGAAAAGGAGAGGTAGGTATTTGTAGAGATTTGAATTTAAATAAGATAGATAGCATATGCAGATGAATTTGGTAGAATGGAGATAATATTTTATATTTATTACGATATACTGATGCTTCATCATGCNGAAATATAAGTAGGGAGTGCGCCTTCACCCTCCCCCATAAACGACCTAAGTAAAAAAGCCCAATACAAATAGGGTTACGACTTCACTATTAGGATTTATTGCAGTGGTGAGATGCAGTTCACCAAAACAAGAGTCAAGGCAAATTTATTGCTCAATGTATACAAAAATTCTACAAACTAACACATGACAAAAGAAAAATAAAACATAAACAAATAAATAACTACAAATTAATCTGTACAATATATATAATAATATTATCAATGTTTGTGTGAATGTTTGTGTAGGTGCTCAATGTTGGATGTATGTTTCGAATGCATGAAGTGTATTACCGTCCCCNATTATTTGTGTGATCTTATAAGAAGTGGCATATTTTGCTGACCTCGGGTTGAAAAATGCTAATGTCAGTAAAAAAATATATTAGCAATATGCAATATCACTGTGATTATATAATGTTTTATGTTAAGAGAAGTTAAAATTAAATTTTCAAAGCCATTTGATCATTATTATGAAATATAAGTAGGGAGTGCGCCTTCACCCTCCCCCATAAACGACCTAAGTAAAAAAGCCCAATACAAATAGGGTTACGACTTCACTATTAGGATTTATTGCAGTGGTGAGATGTAGTCCACCAAAACAAGAGTCAAGGCAAATTTATTGCTCAATGTATACAAAAATTCTACAAACTAACACATGACAAAAGAAAAATAAAACATAAACAAATAAATAACTACAAATTAATCTGTACAATATATATAATAATATTATCAATGTTTGTGTGAATGTTTGTGTAGGTGCTCAATGTTGGATGTATGTTTCGAATGCATGAAGTGTATTACCGTCCCGTAATGTATATTGTTTTATTAGAAGAAACTGCTTGAATTTTTTTCAAAATTTTTTATAGATTTTTTCCATTCGCGTTTCATAATCTAAATAACTCCACAATTTAATTGATATGTGATGAAAGCCATTAGAATTTTTATCTAAACACAGAAATTTTTGCGATCGCTCATTTAATTTAATATAGTCATTAAGGAAAAGGAGAGATGTTTGTAGAGATTTGAATTTAAATAAGATAGATAGCATATGCAGATGAATTTGGTAGAATGGAGATAATATTTTATATTTATTACGATATACTGATGCTTCATCATGCTTTTGTGCAAAGTTTAGAGTTTTTATACACCATTTAAATGTCTTTGATAGAAGCATACGATGTTTCGAATTTAGGTTAGTTAAAAGAAAAGAACAGTATTGAAAATGAGACAAACAGAAAGCATGTATCAGTTGTTTATGATAATTGCTTGATATTACATTGCGTAAGTGATAAAGATATCTAATGCCTGCAGTCATTTTTTGAATCTTATTCAGTAGAAATTTTTCAAATGTTAATTCATTATCTATCTCCACTCCTAAATAGCTGACTGATTCACTTTGCTTTATTGACTCATTATTTATCTTTAGTTCTATATCATTTATTAGATTTCTTTGTGCCTTCGGTGAAAAAATTATGAATTGAGTTTTGTCAATATTTAATTTTAGTTGATTATTCTGTAAAATAATTGTTTAGTTTTTTTACATCTGTTTGCAGGTTTTTTGTAACATCAAAAGCCTTTTTTGCCATGCTTATTAGGCATGTGGCGTCGGCATATTGGTAAATGTCGCTGTTTTTAACATGTTTTATTATATCATTTACAAAAATTTTAAATAAAATAGGGCCAAGTACTGTGCCTTGGGGTACCCCACGGTCAGTCGTAACATAGCTTGATTTCTTACAGTTTAATATTACACGCTGCTGTCTATTTTTTAAGAAGTTCATGATTAAATTAATTGAGTTAGCACCAAAATTATAATTTATAAGCTTGTCTTGCAAAATATCAAAATTCATTGAATTGAATGTCTTACTTAAATCTAATAATGCTACACTACTGCAATTATTTTGGATATATTAGGCTATTTGTTGAGTAATAGATAGAATGATGGTGATTAAATGTTGATTAAATACAGAGATTTTATACCCACACCGGCCATCTCTAAACAATTGCAAGATTTCACTAGGTAGATTGAATTTGGGAGATAGCTAAACNACTGCAGTTATTATGAGATATATTAGACTTTATTTGTTGAGTAATAGATAGAATGATGGTGATTAAATGTTGATTAAATACAGAGATTTTATACCCACACCGGCCATCTCTAAACAATTGCAAGATTTCACTAGGTAGATTGAATTTGGGAGATAGCTAAACATTTGCTTAACCCTAAACAACCCAGTTATTTTCGAACAATTTTCGTGATCCCATAAAGCAATTGTGAATGTCTATGGCTCAAAAAACGATTAAAGCTATGCTATATCTTCCGTGCCGCGACCTCTGACTTTCGCGTGGCACGTTTCAATGACTTAGTAATATCTTTGCACATATCAAGAAACAGTGAAAGTTCTTTTTTGCTTTCATGTTCTCAAAACCTTATAAATACATAGAACACTAAATATGGAGAGAATTTCAATCTTTTTCGAAAATTCGAAAATTTCAATTAATGTTTTCAACAACCTCAGCCTTAATAGAAATTTTCAACATTGCATTTCCCAATAGTCCTACCCCTACCCCAAGATTTTCAAATTTGTTAATAGGCTTTCAGAAAATTTTTTGTAAATGCGGGAAAAACGGTTTGTCCTTTAAAACGGACGCCAGGCTGATTAAGGCTAAGAAAAATCTTTTATGAAATTTCCTTTTCAAGTGCTATAAATGTTCAAGATAGGGTTATGAGTGACCAACTTGCTCCATAAGGCTTACTAATGTCAATCCCAAATATTTGTTTTTAGTGAGCGGTAGTGTTTAAGAATTCCTCTATTCCAACACTTCGTCAACCAATCAATGCGATCAACTTACAAATATTGGATAAACAAATAGTGAACCTACTTACATTTATTGCCATTGATTTAAGGCTGGCTGATTAATCAATTATTGGACTAATCTACATGATTAAGAATTAGTTAATTAATGAATTTCATTAATTTTTTAGGGTCGATTAAATCATTTCAAAACTATTATTACTTTTTTTAGATATTTTCGAAAATTTCAAATTGATTATAAGCTATCGGGAATTTATAGTACAAAGTCAAAATGTAGTAGAGTTTTGTATAGTAAAAAAATTATCCCGCTGCTTTAGGTGCCGTACTGAGATTAAATGGGGTAAGATTACGTATTACTGTTAATCAAATTGACTACTGAATGGAGATAAATATAAAACAATAGCAAAGCCATTCAAACATTAATGAAGTTTTTGCAAATTCCAGTGAATGTTTGAAAGCATATTTTAAGTAACGTAAAAATTACAAAAACTTCAATTTTGGTAAACTACACACAGTTTCGTGCTTAATGAACCAACATATTTGTTTTACTGATATGCACTAAAGATCTAAATTACTTTTGTGTAATATTACTTTCAAGCAGTAAATATGTATTTGCAAGAAATTGCAAAATTTCAAAGTCTGAAATGGGGACAGTTTCATGGGAAAATAATACAATATAATAGCAATATTAAGTAATCCTGGTCCCGGTGTCGTACTCGGCCTGTTCCTATGGAGTATAGTTCTTACCCCAATCAACATGTACTGCATAGAAATAATACATCCATTTAGTAGTTATTATTCTTGCTATGCTAATTACAATGTAATGTATGAAGCAGTGTAATGAAGAAATTTCTTTTTGTCTCATTATATCAGCACGATTTCACCATTAAATTGTCAAATTGGCTATGGGTCAGTACTATTTTTTCGTCAATACGCAGGGTTCTGATTGATATACGAACGATTAATCGAAAATTTAAATCGATTAAAGTAAAAAGAATTGATTATTAATTGATAAGATTTTATGAAATTTTGCCCACCCCTTAATATATTTTACAAAATTTAATTTATGAACAAGTAAGATCCAAGTAATATAAATTTAACCTGTCTCGCCCGAGTTCTTTTTCACTTTTTGAAAAGAGGGGAGGGTGCTTCGATTTTAATACCTCATAAAGTCAATTCTGTTCATCACCAAGCAGAAAGACTTGGCAGGACCATAGCTTACATGTGACTGAATATTAAAAGAAAAATAGATGGTCTGATGCTCTGACGTCCTAATGACGTTAGTATGTTGACTGCAATGCTAAAATAATATCAAAAATGTGTTCCAAGACACAACAAAGCTAATATTTGGCAGGTTGGTGGCTAATGACAAACTGAACACATTGAAAAAATTATTATTCGATGTCAACCTGACCTCAAGTCTTGATACGAATTTATTGATGAATATAGCACATATATTACTAACATTTTTAAAATAATAGGTGTATAACTAGAAAAAAATAATAAAAAATACTATTCCTATTGTTATACATTTGTTTTGCTAACAAAATCTTAGGAAAAGTTAAAAAAAGAGTCACAAATCTTCTTTCAAATNAAAATCGAAACATATAATTTAAATTTATATTGGCCAAAATTATTTCTAAATTGCTAAGGTATATATAGCACATTTCTAAGGCAAATGAATATGCTTAATAATTTAATGATTACATCTTTGGTAATGTAATAGAATATTAATTCAAGGAGTTCTTACTTAAAATTTGATATTTCTTGAACACACATATTTTATTGTTTGTACTTTTTGGTGCATGTATTGTGATATGCATTTATCCAGCAAATTAAAAATTGCAAAACTTGGAAAGATATGTAAGTTTTAACATAAATCTTGACAAGATATGTAAGTCTTGTAAATCTTGTAATTCTTTGCAAGTAATATGTATGTACTTGGCAAGATCTAACAAGTAAATGTGTAGTAACTTGTATTTTTTGCAAGTCATTAAATGATTTTTTTATTTTAATATATGTATAAGTTTTTGCTAAAACACATTGACAAATCCATAGTTGGAAACAGGCCTCAATTATAAAGCAACGTCTGGTCAAAATACATATATTTTAGTTACATTTCCGACATGGGGTCTTAACTTTCCAGTTTATATTCATCCTCTAATTAGCACAGAGATCCGGGTCTTGATAGGGTACAAGGATTCCAATGTTCAAAAATACAATGCACACTATACTTGACTTGCTTTTAGTACGGATATTTTATATTATATTGTCATAACTCAGAAAAATGAAATTTACAAAACTTGCAAATATTTGCAAGTATTGTGCAAATCTTGCAAGATATAAGTATTTGCAAAAACAATTTTAACATCTATAAGTATGGTAGATTTAAAAATTATTTCTGGTATGAACATAAAAAAGTAAATGAACACAGGTGATAATACTTGTCCATTAGTAGTACTAATTGCGTACTTAAATGTTGCATAAATTATTCTTAGATATATAAATATTTAATTGTTTATAATAGTAGTCAATAAAAAGTTGAAATTTTCGTTATATTGGNGAAAATAAATAGTGTAAAAGCAACTAATTCATCTGCACACTCTAAAATATACGTTTACTTACAACATTGAAAAAGCGAGTTCCTCGAAATTACTTTTAAGCAGAAATATAAATGGGCTGGAATGGCCTGTGCTGGACTGAGTAAGCATTGAGTATGAACCGAAAATGTAATGATACAAATGGGTCTTTTCTGAGCTAAAAATTTTATGCGTATTTTTGCTCTTTAGAATTGATTGTTACCAGTGGCAACAAGTTCTGATAAAAAATTATGCTGGGGAGGGGCTAAGTCAAATAAACAGTATTATTACAAGTTACTCTGAATAAAAGTTTTTCTTGCATTTTTGTAAAATAATCTCCATTAAATTTTTAAAACATAAGCTCAACATAGACAACGAATATTACAAATTCGGCCTGCAAGCGTGGGCTAAGAACTTTTTTGTACTCAGCCCATTTCATTTTTTGCTCTCAAATGTGTTATGAGAAAAAACCTAAGAAGTACGTTCTTAATGTTTATAAATACTTTCGAAAATAAAATCAACAAAAACAAAATCAAAAGACAAAATGAAAACGCCTAGAAAATTATTACTAATCTAACCTTGGAATCAATTGCGATCATTATGGTGTGCGTCTGCCTGTATTAATCTAAGAAACAAATTTTAAATTAGGCTATTTATAGTTTTAAATAGCACGCTTATAATACTATACAATAAAGAAAGTGAAAATTTTATAAAAATAAAGAAAGTAAATTTTTTATCTAGGTAAAGTTCCAATATTTTGAATAATTCTTGGGAAAAGTTATCTACATGCAAGAATATGAGTTACTTAAGCATTTTGTCTTTGCAATTTTGGATTTCTTAATGCATTCAGCAAGAAGAACTTGATAATCCTCAAGAAGTTCAATGTTTTAAATATTGTGTAAATATTTTAAAAACACATATTTTTCAAATTGCCATTTTATGTAATATCATGCTTTTGTCAATATATATACTTCTTGACACCTATGATTTCGATTTTTCCAAATTCCTCAAATTCTCAAATCCTACATACTAATCTCGTTCTTCCTCTTATGTCTTGTTTCAACCCCCTTGGATTTATTATAACTATTTGTTCTCACAATTATTTCTTCCGCATAATCCCTCTTGCTAACTTCATTACCTCTAATCTAGAAATTGATCTCTGGTCTAACCCTCGTATTTTCAAAAGTCAGCACCTCTCTTTCCTTCTTTCTTCCGTATTTCAACATGGTCTTCATTATAAATGCGATCTTTTCCCTTTCTGTACCGATTTTCCATATTTTTGTAGAAGGCATTAGACTAGCTGTGATTTTCAAGTTTTTTTGAAATTTATTCTTGAATATAATCAATTTCATGGAAAACCAACAACTTTTACGTCTCTTTGATTATTCCCATTTGATATGAAAAACTGGTGATAATTAATTATGGACTACTCAGAGTTATATCAAAAGACTTGTTTTGAATGATTAGTCACCCACCTCTATTCATTGGTGCCTATCCACGCGGGCTAAATCTAATTTTCATTTTTGGAGGCTATTTAATTCTTCTAAGCTTATTTGAAAATATATCACAACTTGGATGTAATTGTTAATACTATTTAGGTTTATGTACGTAATTGACTGAGTCGTCAGAAATGCTTAGAATATCGAACATTGGGCCCTCTCCTTGTTGGAGTATTGGGATATTTGATTGAACCTGCGTTATATCTGAAAAGTAGTATTTCATGTCGGATTTGAGGTTCGTCTTGAAATTTGGGTAGTTAGGTGTGACATCAGGAATATAATTGAGCGACTCGAGAGAGAGGCATAGGAACATTGCAGATCAGAATTGTGAATAGATGCTTACGAAGTACTTGAGTTCCAGCTGCTTGATGACATTGCCCATGATTCACACAACTGTGAAGGTGGCACAAAATAAATTTTTGGCTTGATGTAAACTGCTGCTCCTCAACAAAATTTGTGAATTTTCCAAGGACTGTCATCAATTCGAGGTTCAACACCGGGTCAAAACCAACAATAGGGTCATCCTTATTTTCAAAATGTCAGTCAAAGTAAATACTCTGTCTTGAAGTGACAATTGGCCTGCATTCAATCCAGTTCATGGTGGAGCATCATTTTCAACCTTGGTAGTTGCTTTTAAGCACCTGATGAGTTAAATTATAATAGAAACATTGGTAGTACATTACATTCAAATTTCTTAAATGTGCTTTTTGTAGAAAGTGTCATTTTTTAAGAGGGGTATTCGATCTTGCACCTTTTCTTAAGCACAGGTCCGATCCGCTTCCAATACTGCTTTACAAAACTATACAAGTAGTGGCTTTTCAATACTCTACATGTATAATCATAAATTGATTCGCTATCAGTAAAGAAATCATTTAACTAATTGCTCCTTGATTATGTTATCGAATAAAATGAAAACACATTTTGAAAAAACATGTTTTGTTATATCTTTAGAAAAGCATAAATTTTTCTCGAAATTTAGACTGTGCTTAAATCTAAGAGCTGTTTTAATTTTAGATTATAATTATATCTTGAATATTTATCATAATTTTGTTGATTACACGATAATTATATGGTAAAGAGGAAAATACTTTTAATAACACAATTGTATGATTGCGCCTTTAATTGAAAATAACAATATAGCATGTGGTCCATAAATATATAATTTCGAATTGATGTATTGATTAAACTTTCTTTTAGGTAAAAGGCAAGTCCTAAGGCAAAACAGCCAGTGAAGATGGTGATAAGGGACATTTATAACCCTTGTTAATCAACTTCAATGCTCAACGCTTATTACGATTCATTTATGGATATGCATACGTACTTGTTAGATGTGAATATACTTGCGTACAACAATTATTTCTCATATATGTATATATTATATATAAAAGTTATAAACAAACCTTCAGGCTTTAGTGATTTGATGAAATGAACAAATCGTTTATAAATTTTGGTAATTACGTAAACTATTGCTTTGATTATTGATTTACGAGGCTCAGGGGAAGTGATGATTACCCCAATAAAGAATATTTTTTATTAATATGTACAATTAGGGAAGCCGTTAATATATTTGACGGTTTAAATCGAAATTAATTTACTTTTTTGCAAACTAATCAGTATTTAGGTATAGGCGTAAGGAACTATTTAAATTTGTTACATGGATGCAATATTTAGATATACGCTAAAATTAGTTCAACAGTGTGCAACAGAATATTATTTAAAATTTCAAAAATCTAATACTTTGACAAAAATATCTAGATGAAAACGAGGAATTTATGTTATGAATTTCGCAAAACATAAACATAGATACATCATATAATTTAAAACTTATACACTTAAGAGTTAAAAGCAATTTATTTCTAAAGATAACAGGTACAAGCTATAAACTAATATTATTTACAAAATAATTATAAAATTATATAAAGAAATTAAGAATGAATGTATTGTACAACCTATATCATTATAAGAAATATTTTTTAATTAATCACTTTTTGAAGAAAGATACTAAGTAATGATTAGCTTAATAATAATATATGTTAAAATTACCAAATAAATATATATTATTTAGATGAAAAAAATGTTTAATATAGAGTAAAACGTAAGGAAAGTTTCACACGTTACTATTTGTATGAGTTCTATCGCAATGCAGGCGAGTGAAATACCTTCCATAAAATGCATTGCGACAGCTATTAAGGAGATGACACATTGAGGGGTAAAAAGGTATAATTCATTTATCTAAGTCAGAGTTCCATCAGAAGGATAACAATACATGTAACAGGTCAGAATTGTTAGCCATCCGCATAGGGACGGATATTGAACTTGCCCAATGTTTTTCTCACGCTGAGCAAAGGAACACAATCAAATCATGAAGTTTTACGGTTTTTTTCTCACGCTGAGCAAAGGAACACAATCAAATCATGAAGTTTTACGGTTTTCAATCTCATGTTTTTACCAGAAATAAGTACGTTAATTGAATCATAAACGTAGTAATGAACATTACAATAGAGGTTTGGGTTATCATTGGGGCTACCCAAAAGTCAATTCGTCAATATAGTCAAAAGAATTCAAAATCATGTTTTTTCTCAGAATGAAGTCAAAATTTGTCCCCCTTAAAATATACTTAATTTGAAAAATTTTATTTCAATAATGAAACGCATTTTTTGTTTTGTATGTGTATGTGCCACAATTGGATGATTGCGAAGAAACCAAAAATGACATATAACAATAAATTTCATTCAATCAAATTCAGCATGCACAAACAAAACTTTCACGTCGTCAAATGCTCAAAATCTTCTATCAAGGATCATAGAATGGCATAAAGAATTTTGAGTTTAAAGGAGGCAGATGTGATCTTCAGAACTACATAGAAGGACAAATTCGTGAGTTAGACATGTTGGACATCATAAATTGCGCATGAGAATGCATTTGGACTGCAAATTTGCCAAATACAATGTCACGGCCACAACATGCTCTCTCTGTTGAGAGAAGTTTCTCCCTTTTGAAGCTGCTTTGTAAAGATCGAAATTTTCTGCCTTAAAATTTGTATTAGGTCAAAAATGGCTCGCCTTAGTTATTATTAATATGTTGATAAATTAACATATTTTGGCAAGTATGTGGGTGGATGGGGTTAGGGGGAAGAGATAATGCAAGCTTATCCTTTTTTAACAGATAATTACCCAGCAAATTGAAAATTGCAAAACTTGGAAAGATATGTAAGTTTTAACATAAATCTTGCCAAGATATGTAAGTCTTGTAAATCTTGTAATTCTTTGCAAGTAATATGTATGTACTTGGCAAGATCTAACAAGTAAAATGTAAGTAACTTATATTTTTTGCAAGTCATTAAATGATTTTTTTATTTTATTATATGTATAAGTTTTTGCTAAAACACATCGACAAGTCCATAGTTGGAAACAAGCCTCAATTATAAAGCAAAATCTGGTCAAAATACATATATTTTAGGTACATTTCCGACCTGCGGCCTTGACTTTCCATTTTATATTCTTCCTCTACTTAGGACAGAGATCCGGGTCCTGATAAGGTACAAGGATTCCAATTTTCAAAAATACAATGCACACTGTACTGACTGCTTATTAATAGTTGAACTTGACTTGCTCTTCAGTACGGATATTTTATATTATATTGTCATAACCCAGTATAACGAAACTTACAAAACTTGCAAATATTCGCAAGATATAAGTATTTGCAAAAACTTGCAAAGTACTTGCAAATACTTTGCAAGTCTTACAAGTATTTTTTTGAAATTTTGATCGGTACCTAAAATAATATAAAATGTTATGAGGGAGTCTTATATTGGTATAAAACGTTGTAAGACGTTTTAATATACACATTATGAGTTTTCTAAACATATTAATAATAGAATTCTAGTCCATTGCTGAATACCATCTAGTGTAAACCGATGGTATTGCAATAAATTTACTAAACTTTTGTTAAACCATTTCTAAATGTCTTCTAAGCTGTTTCTAAATTTTTAAAATGCACATTGTGAACATTTTCTAGACTTCTAAGCTATTTCTATGCGGTTTTTCAATCATATCGAAATATTTTAAATATTTTAATTAATGTTTAAAAATGTTTTTTAATGTTATGTATTTCATATTTGTGTGGATATCCAAGTAAATGAAACTTGTAAAAATTGTAAAACATCTAGAAACGCACAAGTGTTGTTCAAAGCTTTGAAAACATGCAAGCGCTGTAAGTTGCAAAATCTATTGTTTTAAATGCCATGTAATTAAGTTTTCAATGCAAACGGTTACATTATATGTGATTATGTGATGCTTGTAATGTTTATAATGCCAACTTTTCTTGATGAGTTTTTTTAATGTTGTAATCTATAATAGTCGAATTTTCTTGAATAAAATTCACAAAATATAAAGTTTTTATTGCTTTCCAAAACCGTTATTTATAATAAAAATATACTTAACTGAGGAGTTTGATTTGCATATCATATCATATATATGTTCGTATTGTTCGATCACGTCACAGACAATGTTATTATATTATGTACAATGTCGTCATCAAAACAATTCCAAAAATAACGATTACATATGTTTTAATACTACGTTTCCCGCATTATTTTTCTACAGCGTCAGTCATAGCAAAACAGCAAGCACACGTGAGTTCGTCTCAGACAGTCGACAATGGAATTTTAACACATTGGATTACTGGAAAATTTATCTACCCTATTGAAATTGATAACATAAAATAGTTTGGAAATTGTTATTTGATGAACGAAAAATGTGTTTTTGTCAAATTTTTGAACAAGCATAATCACGAAAACTCAACATTTGTCCAACAGGCGGTCTCAAAGATCAAAATGAGTCTGCAGCAGGTTAGTGATTTCTATGAGTTAAAACAGTATGGGCATGTTGAAAACAGGGTGTCTTGCAATGTGCTTCTAAATGTTATTTTCCAAATTCTTATAGGGTTGTTCGAGCCAATTATCAATAAAAAATTTAATGTTCTACGTCAAATATTAATAACCAATCAATGATCTTAACGAATATAACATATTTTTTTAATANTTTTATTGCTTTCCAAAACCATTGTTTATATTAAAAAATATAGTTAACTGAGGAGTTTGATTTCCATATCATTCATATGTTCTTGTTCGATCACGTCACAGACAATGTTATATATTATATTACGCACAATGTCGTCATCAAAACAATTCGCAAAAATAACGATTACATATGTTTTAATACTACGTTTCCCGCATTATTTTTCTACAGTGTCAGTAATTGCAAAACAGCAATTACACGTGAGCTCGTCTCAGACAGTCGACAATGGAATTTTAACACATTGGATTACTGGAAAATTTATAACATATTTTTTTAATAATTTTTTTCAAGGATATGTATATAGATTACTTGTTATGTAGTGATTTGAACATGTATTTTTTGTTTGTTTTACAATTAGGAAAAAATTCTTTAAAGATATATAAAATAGTCAGAATAATGCAGTTCATAATGCAATGTAAAAATTTTTTAGAATTTGGGTCAATTTATGCACCTTGTCCTTCTAGGTATAAGTGAAAAGGAAACTTTCTTGAATAGTTCTTGTAAGTTAAGTTTCACATCAATAATGGGCATGCAAAAATATTAAAGTAAAAAAATTTCAGAAAATTATATGGTAAATTAATTGCATGCCAGTAATGAACCTTTTGCAAATGGGTCAATTCTCCCACTTGACCCTTTTAGTGTAAATCTCATTACTATGCTAGTTTTTGTTTAGATTTCATATAAATGTAATGGAAATGTTACAAATGGTCAATGATAATATTTCTGAAGCTTCTGAGTGCATTCTTGCAATTGTGAATGTTTTAGCTAATAGTAGTGTTTGTGTAATTCAATAATAAGTTATCGCATTTTCAAAAAAATGACATTGTTCACATTATGCCAAAAATGAGTATATGTGTGTAGTTCGAAACCTATTGATTACAATATTCAAGGATTACAGTGCAAGCCATGGATTAATTCCGTTTGAGATTAATTACAACTCAATATTTTATAAGCCATAAATATGGCGACCTTTTCACTATTGTAATTTAGGCTTTGTACATATGCTGATTCGAACCTAAAATCCCATAGAGCAAATGCCCAATTTCAGGTTCTATTGGAACGGCTTTCGAAATTTTTTATTGCATTTTGGGTTAATGCCTTTGAGTCACAGGTCTAATAAATTATTCATTCTTTGTTTTGTAGCATCAAAAGTTATTTTATAAAAAAGCCGTGATGTTCTTGTCCAAACCAATAGGTAGACACATCATAAAAATAACAAAATGGTTCTTGATTTCTAATTGGATTATAATACATTCATATTCTAATATATGCACTACACACAATGTTAAAGCATCAGAAACAATTATGTAAGCTGGAACATTTCATATTAATGGTTATAATTAACTAGTAAATAGTTTTGCATATGCAACGTCATTTTTTTATGTTAAGAAATGCGATATTTGTGGATTATGCAAATTTTTAATTTGCTTATACAAGATAAGCGAAT
>CABFPE010000155.1:100970-143576 GCA_900660155.1 Hofstenia miamia | reverse complement strand
GAAACTGCCTGATCTTTATATTACTTGCTTTTTAACTAAGTACCCATGTAGCCACCACCAGTGGTCCACTGGTGGGGAATGAGTGGCATGGCGGCCACCAGTTCCCACCAGTGGACCACTGGTGGGGAAGCAGTGGCAGGAGTGGCAATTACAACCACTCATAGCCAGAAGTCGACCACTGGTGGATAAGTAGTAGCAGTAGTAGCAACTACTACCACCCACAGGTAGAACAGTAGTGACATCTTATTCTTTATTACTCATAAATAATATATGAGCTGGTGCTTGCTCTTACAAGTAAAATATTATTCATTATTATGCTCTCTTAGATCTCATAAACATAAAATTCATTGTGAAGAGTTTTTTGCAATTTTCTGTTTGCAAAAATAAGATATATGTGCAGAATGATATTTCAAAATAATTTATTCACTATTATTCGTGGACCTTGAAATCAATGTCTACATGAGTACTTAAAATTGGGCAAAATATATTTTCAATTATTGGAAAAAAATAATGTTTAAAAATTGCAATTTCTTCGGAAATTGAAAATTAAATCTAAATTGGGCATTTTTGTATGCTTGTTGTTATTGGTTATAATAAGAAAATTCGTTATATTTTTCCATTGTCAACTTAAAATCAATGTAATTTGTAAGCTTTATAGCATTTCCTTCAACCCTTTGTTGGGTTTGTGTTAGTTTAAACTGCAATGTTTAAACTCTATCAATATAAAAGTTTGCTGTTGCTACACTTGAGACATTGCTCTAATGCTTAAATCATATTTTTGCCACCAGTTGCCCACCAATTAGCCACCAGTTTACCACTGGTGGTCCACTGGTGCACGGGCGGCCAAACCCCACCTGGTGGCCCACCGTATCTTCCACTGGTGGTCCACCATTTGGCTACGTGGGTAGTTCCTATGGTTGGCTAACTAGCCTATATCATTACTATATGCAACAAAACAAGGAAATGATAGCTAGCTAAGCAGACTGTAAAAGAACCTTAACCATATACCTAACAAATGTAGGTAGTGGTCAGGTGCAAAGAACCTAGAATCGTCCCCATCATGTAATCCTGACCACTACTGTACATGAACCACTTAGCTATGAATTTGATGTAATAAAGCAAACCATAATATAAAGAAAACATGGTAAGCAATTCTGAAGAATTCAATTCATCACTTTTACACTGTGTTACACTATTTACACTATAATCAGGACAAGTACCTGCCTCCTTAATAATTTAAATGCAGTTAGATCATTGGCATGTCCCTATTAAAATTAATGAGGAACATAATTGTCCTCAGATTTCAAGTGTATTCTTTTCACTGCACATTTGTGTTGTTTTTCAAATTGGTGGCAATGGCGGAGAAAAGCTTCAGTACACTTCACAGAGTGAAACATCATTAAGAAACAATATGCTAAAAAAAGTAGATTAAGTGACTTAGCACTAATGGCAGTTCTTCAGAAATTGAAGTTTTAAATAGAGAAGTTCAGCAATTGCTTTCAACGAAAATATCATTCACCTCATTTGGTATTTCTTGATGTGATTTTATGAAATACACCCAATTGGTAGATATTAAAATTTGTATGTGAACATCAGCCAATTAAACTTTTGTTTTAAAAATTTTTTAATATCAACCTCTTGAGTTGAGACGCCTAGCAAATATGAAATTAACCCTTTTTTGCTATGTAATTTACAATAAATTGTAATAACATTTATAGAAATGGCATGCATGTTCTTGTGGACGTCTTTTTCCCAGATCCACCCTCAGTGCAATGTGTTCAAGCCAATTGTACACTTGCTAAGTTCCTACCATCATGGCTTGATTCAATCTGATTGATATTTATTTATGTTTCTTAATTAAGATATTATAGTCAGTATATTTACATCACAAATAGCGGAGGCTATTGAAAAATATGACTGTATATGCAGAGGACACTCAGTCATTGCATGCATTAGTCAAATTGCAGTTCTACAGTTGTAGTGACTAAAAGTAATGCAACAGGTAGGAAGAATATATGTTCCACTATAATGCATGAAATATATTTTTTACAAACCAAACTAGGAAAATAATATTAAAAAGGTAAATGTACAAAATAAATAGTTTAAAATTGAACAAACTAGTAGTTGAGATCATGCGCCTGTCTCACAAAATGATGTAATCAGTGATTCATGGATATTGATGAGGGTTTTGCAACACCTTCTAGTGCTGACATAATTACATTTTTAATGTTTGTGATATTTACAGGGCCAATTTTACAATGATTCAAGTACTTGCTATAGTGATTCATTTATGAGGGCCAATTTAATTTACATTGTTTGCACACATTTTTTGTTGATATATATGACATTGTTAGCTATGAGTTTACATTTCATTTGTGATGATACATTGTTGACTAATAATTTTCTATTCCATAAAAAATTCCATATATTTCTATTGCTTAGCTAGTCTATGTACATTACATGCAAAGGGTTACATTCCTGCTTTTCAAATGCATTGCTATTTTTCATTGTAAAAAATTCCATATGTTTCTAATTATTAATATCTACAATTGAAATTTTGTTTGTTTTTTGAGAAATCTATACATTACATGCAAGGGGTTACATTTTGTTTTCTGAATATGCCAAGTGTTAGCTCAAATATTGCTTAAAAATACAAATAATAATACATGCTTGATTAAAATACAAGTTAGAAACCAGAAGTATTAAAACAAATGAAATATTGCAAATTAGTACAAATGATTAAAGAAAAAACAAAAAAGCAATTTCAGCAAAAAAATTTTTGACAGATTTTCTCTTGGAAAACTGTTACAAAAAAGGCATTTTCCATATTTGTTAAAAATTGAATGACGGGTGCTAATTGATGATCATATCCAATATGATTAATTCATAATATTGAAGGGGGTGTGCCCAAAAAGATGAGAAGATTCATGCATTACATAATAAACCTATGAATAATTTTAGAGTGTATATGTGTGCATGTTAGAGAATTTGTTATATCTGGTAGCAACCTTAACAAATAATGCATACTAACATTATATCTCATTATAAATAGGGGATTGCATTAAATCTAAACAAGTCCATGACATATCAAACATTTGGAGGAATATTTTAGTCATGTATACACATAGTTTACATAAGCATATAGTAAACCTCTTAACAATTAGCATGTTTGCAAAAATTTCCTAAGTATTGTTAAGAAATTAGTTGGTATGTATGAAAATTGATCAATATTTTAAAACATGGAGGCATATTTGATTTGGAAAAAAATGCAAGTGTCATTTAATATAGAAAATTTTATAATTATTTCTTTTGAAACTGATAAAAAAGTGTGTGAAAGGTGCATTAGGGATAAACCACTTTACAAACACAATTTACAAGTTCAAAAAGGACTTTAAAAATTCAGTATGCTTTCATCTTTCATTCTTTCACACTTTAACATATCAGTCACTGTATATTATTTTGATTGGTTTATATGTTAAAGCTCCCCCATAAATGAGTGATACAGTATATTATTTCAATTGGCTTAGATATTGACGCTTTCCAATAAATGAGTGATAATTTTAACTCTTCATTTTTATGTCTATAAACAATGGTGAGAAAAACTGTGTATACCAACCAGATTCAAAAAAACTACAAGGTTGTCTGAAGCAAGAGCATGTGGACATTTGCCAACAATGAGAGAAAAAGACAGCAAAAGACCTGCATCTGAGGTAAAATATTTTTTAAAGAACAATGGGAAATTATCAAGTTCACAGGTAGTCAATGAACTTAACACAGTCTCTGAAGGACCTTGCTTACAATACATATCTCTTTATGAGCTGAAAATTGGTGAATGGTTTATACTTTCAATGTGTACCAAACTCAAACAAAGTATGGTCTAGTGGTTAAAATTATTTTGCAAGATGGAAATTGCTTTTTCCTCCCCAAAAGCTATGCACAAAGAGCCAAAGCAAAATTCAAAATGTTAATAGGACTTAAAGTTCTTTTGTGTCAGAATAAACCTCTAAAATATTTTTGTTGTAAGCCAAGTATTGTAGTGAAATTTGGAGTGTAATTTTATTTTAGAAGGTGTAAATACATATTCCTTGGTAAACAATGTTAGTTGCTTCCCATAGATCCTCTAAATTTCTTGAAAAACACATTTTTGCCCATCTGACAATATTGCAGCTATCACCATGATATTTCACAGGCTTATAGAGCTCCACAAGCCTGTGCATGTCAAAATTGCGCCCTCTAGCGGGAAAACATTTTTTTGATGTCATTGATGATATTTGGAGAGAGCTCACGCAAAAAATTGGCAAAAGATGAATGGCCGCAAGTTTCACCGCCTAAGAACACCATCGCAACATCACCAATCATCACAAATCTATCAGTATCCTCACAAACACCGGACGTACGAAAACGCTGCGCCAAACGACTACGAACAGATGCAGGTATGCTTATTTTAGGAACCTCAATGTATCAATACCTACAAGCACCCGCCCTACTAAAGAAAGACACAGTTGTAGTACATTCATATCCCTGACCAACTATAGACTAGATGACAAAATAAATTAAAGAATACACATCGTCGGACAACATTAAAAAAATAATAGTCACCTTGGGCAGAAATGATGTAATGCAACACAAAACAGAATACACTATTTTATTTAAAAATTAATTAACGCTTTAAAACATATTTTTAGGTTCCCTGTAATTTTCGTAGGAGATAGCACGTTGAATAAAAAGATACAAGAACTTAATTTTCTTAGGTTATACCGTTTTTAACAACTTTCAATCTTTTTATTTAGGAAATAACATCAACCGTAAATTATTTGCACAGGATGGCATCCATTTCTCAAGAAGAGGTTACTCAACCCTAGCGTGCAAGATCATGGAATTCTTTGATGAAACACCGCCTCGTACTCAATGCTATTACAGCACTGCATCGCCACGTTTTAATCGCAATGCCGCTACCTTCACGTCGCCCGCGCTCGAGCAACGCAGCGCCAATCAGTTCTTTCGCCTCATCAGTTTAATTGGCCTAATCAACCCGCACCACAGAATTTTCATAAAACCTACGCTTCCGCCCTGTCATCTCCGCCGCCTAATTTCTTCACACTAGCAGAAATTCACAAGCTAAGATCTTTCCTAACTTTAACAATGTCTGGTNGCACCCGCCCTACTAAAGAAAGACACAGTTGTAGTACATTCATATCCCTGACCAACTATAGACTAGATGACAAAATAAATTAAAGAATACACATCGTCGGACAACATTAAAAAAATAATAGTCACCTTGGGCAGAAATGATGTAATGCAACACAAAACAGAATACACTATTTTATTTAAAAATTAATTAACGCTTTAAAACATATTTTTAGGTTCCCTGTAATTTTCGTAGGAGATAGCACGTTGAATAAAAAGATACAAGAACTTAATTTTCTTAGGTTATACCGTTTTTAACAACTTTCAATCTTTTTATTTAGGAAATAACATCAACCGTAAATTATTTGCACAGGATGGCATCCATTTCTCAAGAAGAGGTTACTCAACCCTAGCGCGCAAGATCATGGAATTCTTTGATGAAACACCGCCTTGTACTCAATGCTATTACAGCACTGCATCGCCACGTTTTAATCGCAATGCCGCTACCTTCACGTCGCCCGCGCTCGAGCAACGCAGCGCCAATCAGTTCTTTCGCCTCATCAGTTTAATTGGCCTAATCAACCCGCACCACAGAATTTTCATAAAACCTACGCTTCCGCCCTGTCATCTCCGCCGCCTAATTTCTTCACACTAGCAGAAATTCACAAGCTAAGATCTTTCCTAACTTTAACAATGTCTGGTAAATATTTATATTTTGTGCATTTGCTAACGACGCTTAGGCTATGGAAATTTCATCATTTAAATGCAAAAAATAATTTTCATTCAAAATGGTTAATCCTTCTATTGTTATTTAACTTATTTTTTGGTGATAAAAAACAAGAAACTAGCCATGTTTTGAATACAAAAAGAAGAACATTATGCTACTATAAATTAATTCAATATTCTCCTATCAACAACAAAAACATCTTCATCGTGCTTATCAGCTTTAAAAAATTACTAAGTATCTCAATATCTTTCTTCTTATTATTAATTCTTCATGGCATTGAAAAGAACCCTGGTCCAATTTTAGATTACGATACTTATTTCGAAAGATTGAATGCAAAAAATAGCACTATTAACTATGTCCATATAAATTTTCAAATCATGTCAAAGAAAAACTTTGAATTTAACCAATTTATATCCAATTTTAAAAATGATGTTATTATAGGAATCTCGGAAACCTGGTTGTCGAACAAAGACATTTAATAAATGATTTTGTTTGTTTAGAAAAGATAGGCAAACTAATAATCTACTAGGAAAATCGAGTGGTGACGAGTCTCACTATTAACACCAAAAATTTTCAAACCTAAATTACGCGAAGATATAATGTATAGCGAAGTATCTAAATTTGAAAGCTTGTGGGTAGAAATATCAAATCCTTTAAAAAATGCTACATATAAAATACAACTGATAAATGTTTCTTATTTCCCGCACAAAAAATATTCGAATTCTTTCATTTAGTAATTGGAAAATGAATTGGTTCTAGCTGTTTCTAAAAATAAAGTCATTGTATTAATGGGAGACTACAACATTAATTATTTGGACTAAAAAGAACGAGATAAAATTGATATTTTACTAAATGTTTAATCTGAATATTGTTAATGAAATTACGCAGTCAAGGGTCACTGCAACAAGTAGCACGCTTATTGATTTCTTCATAATGTCAGACAATGATTTTTCAAAACTTACATATATTACTGCTGAATGTCCGTTCTCCGATCATTGCATTATTTCTATTAGCTTTATAAAAATGAAACCAGTAAATTCAATAGTTAGGAAATTGACCACCATTTGGGAAAAAAATAATCATGATGTTGAAAAACTAAAATTATCGCTGACTCTAGAAAATTGGTATGAAGTGTATTATGCACAAGATACTAATTCTATGATGGAAAATTTTATTTCAATCTTTGAAAAACACATTAATAGAAAAGAAGATCTTACTTTACAAAAATTCTAAAAATTCTTCCTCTAAATATAACAAATCTAAACCTTGGTTAACTGATTTATGCAAAAAATTGATTATTGAAAAGAACAACGCTTTTAAAAATTTCTCATTAACAAAATCTAGAGAAAATTTCTTGGCTTATAAAAAAGCAAGAAATTTATCAAATATTGACAATCGTAAATCTTTTAATAAATATATTAAAAATGCATTCAAAATTTTACCAAACCAAAAGTCCAAATGGAAACTCATTCATGAGATTGCTAACACTGCAAAATTTAAATCTATAATCATTGAGGAGATTAGAGACTCGGATGGAAACTCATTTACAAATGATTTTGACATTACTAATGTACTAAACGAAACATTTGTTAACTTGGGAAAATTTAAAGGCCCTATATCAAATATCAATCACCAAATATTAATAATAAAATACCCGAATTCATTTTTCGTTTTTCTACTAACATACGAAATGATTAAAGCAATTAATAAACTAAAACCCAATAAATCTAGTGGTCCGTCTAAAATTCCTTCATGGGTATTAAAAGCAACTGCCTCTATAATTACTGAACCTCTAAATTTAATCTTCAATGAATCCTTAAAACAAAACAACTTTGCAAATTGTTTGAAACAAGCATATATTACTCCGGTTTTCAAAAAGAAAGATGTAACTTTAGCTATTAATTGTAAGCTATCTCAATTACTTCGCCAATAAGTAAAATTTTCGAAAGACTCTTACATAATCAAATTAGTGACCTTCTTTCAAAACACCAATTAATTTCAAAAAGACAATTTGGTTTCCGCAAGAATTTTTCAACTGATGATGCTCTTTTGTATGCTACCGAAAATTGGCGATCATCTCTTGAATCTGACCAATTTGTTGCAGTGGCCTGTCTCGATCTTTCAAAAGCATTTGACTCTATTAATCACGATATCATAAATATGAAATTAATATCAAGTTATCTAAACAAAATTCACGGCGTCAAATTAAATAATACTTTCTCTAATTGCCTAGCTATAGAAAACGGAGTACCGCAAGGTACCATTCTTGTACCGCTACTTTTTAACATATATGTAAACGACATGCAGCAACATACGAATTGTCAATTGATTCAATGCGTCGATGATACATGCATTTTTAGTGGAAATACATCCTTAAATCAAGCAATAAATGATGTAGAACAAAATTGTGAAAAATTGAGTAAATATTTTAACATGCACAAATTAAACAACAACTGTGAAAANTCTAAAATTCCTTCATGGGTATTAAAAGCAACTGCCTCTATAATTACTGAACCTCTAAATTTAATCTTCAATGAATCCTTAAAACAAAACAACTTTGCAAATTGTTTGAAACAAGCATATATTACTCCGGTTTTCAAAAAGAAAGATGTAACTTTAGCTATTAATTGTAAGCTATCTCAATTACTTCGCCAATAAGTAAAATTTTCGAAAGACTCTTACATAATCAAATTAGTGACCTTCTTTCAAAACACCAATTAATTTCAAAAAGACAATTTGGTTTCCGCAAGAATTTTTCAACTGATGATGCTCTTTTGTATGCTACCGAAAATTGGCGATCATCTCTTGAATCTGACCAATTTGTTGCAGTGGCCTGTCTCGATCTTTCAAAAGCATTTGACTCTATTAATCACGATATCATAAATATGAAATTAATATCAAGTTATCTAAACAAAATTCACGGCGTCAAATTAAATAATACTTTCTCTAATTGCCTAGCTATAGTACCGCAAGGTACCATTCTTGTACCGCTACTTTTTAACATATATGTAAACGACATGCAGCAACATACGAATTGTCAATTGATTCAATGCGTCGATGATACATGCATTTTTAGTGGAAATACATCCTTAAATCAAGCAATAAATGATGTAGAACAAAATTGTGAAAAATTGAGTAAATATTTTAACATGCACAAATTAAACAACAACTGTGAAAAACTGAATTTTGCATCTTGAATCCTCAGGGAGAAAGTGTATTACAACCAAATTTTTCACTTACTTTCGATAACGCCTCAATCTCCCCTAAAGAATCCTTCAAATATCTAGGCATAGCTATTGACTCAAAATTATCATACAAGCTGCAAGTAAAAGAAATTTTAAAGCGCATGTCAATGAGTATTAAAACAATATCACACGTACCCTCTGCCAATATGACTCAATTATTTCATGGTTTAGTCATGAGTCATGTTAATTATGCAAATACACTTTTTTCAAGTTTGAATGAATCATTTGTAAAAAAACTTACACTACAATTAAAATGGGCATTGAATGTTTGTCAGAAAAACTCCTCCAAAACAAGAAATTACATTTTGTCATCCTTGCTGTTTCCAAATCAACTTTTTATTTTTACTATTTTGATAAAGTTTTTAAAATAACAAATCAATTACCTCCTTATAATTCAATATCATTTCCAAACTTTTGTCATAAGCGAAATATAAGAACTAATCATTGTACTAGCATTAAATTTCGTAAAAAAATCAAGCAACAGTCTTTTATTAATGTTGCAATTCGCAATTGGAATCTATTACCAACTGAAATTAAAAGAGTGCAATTAAGTTTAAAAGAAAATTTGAAAGCATTTATGTTGAAGCAAAAATTCATTTTGGGTAAATCATGGTTAGGATTCAAATTTTACAATAAAGATTATACAATAACGTGCAATTAATTTCTATAGCCTGAACAGAACAGATTTTGTAGTCTTGTTTATTTTTTTTGTAAATATTATAGTTATTTGTTATCATTCTTGACGCTATTCAGATAATAACCAGTCTTGTAATTGAAAATATTATTTGAACAAAGAATATCTTATCTTATCTTATTTTATCTAAAGCAGGAGAGGCGCAACCCTTTCAACTGAAGGTTGGCCTTCGGCTTCACTTTGCTGATCAGACTCAACAGGGGCCGCCAGAGGTTTCTCACGATCACGCTGGCCTTCGTGGCAGTATTCTTCGATATTTTTTCGAACACCAAGATCGAATGATTTCAATAACGTCTTTGTCGCTTAGTTCATTAAACATTTCAATTGCTATCATCATTACTACATATTGTATTTACTAGTTTATAGCTTAAGATTTGTTTATATTATATTATATTTGTAACTTTTTAGCAAATATATTGCTTTTGACTATTAAATGATTAAGAGAATCGGAATATTACATATTTTGGTGTGCATACGATTCATCACCTAAACGTTCTCAGAACACTTGCCATGGTGCATGATGTACACTCAATGCAGCGGCATTGAGTTGACTGACAAAAGAGGATTCCCAGAGCTTTGTTGAAAAGGTCATATATTGATTGCCCATCAAGAGAACGTTTACATTTTCTTGAGCAAAGGAATGGAAACTAATAGCTTCAGCATTTAGTCTATCAAAACGTGGAAAAATTCTTGCTAATTCTTTGATATTTGATTCAAAATTTCCGCAGCATACATTTTATAACTTGATAAAACGCATGAAATATTTCACTGTTATTAAAATTTTCATCCAAAATATCTGAACAAAATTCTTACACAATTTTTTGATGATTGGTGTTACATCACTGATGTCATCCTCTTCAATGTGAACAACTTCTGAGGCCTTTTTTAATAAAATAGTTGCATTCTCAAGCCGAAGTGAATTGTTGCTATTATTATGTCAGAGAGATGATTTTTTGCAGACTGCCCAAAATTTTCTATCTCAGAAGCAGATATAGTAAATGCTTCCAGTCGCTGACTCAACCCTGCTATTGCATTCAATATTGCATCTACTGCTACCAAAAGATAAATTGTTGACCTCTTTCGAAGAGTCAAAAGCACACCTCTAGTCAATGATGATAGGTCGTCACACTGTTTGTATAAAGTTTCAAATGATATCAGCAAAGATTCTGCTCAAGTAAATTGACTAGAAGTAAACGCATATCAATTCATTGAGGAATATTGATAATTGGGTTATTTAAAATAGCCTGAATTTGGTGTAAATTACGGGAGTTTTTGGATATAAACGAAAAATCTTGTGTATAGTATCTCGCAGTTGTTACAAATAAACGCTGAATAGTTGGTATTGTCTTCCAAATAGCAAGTAGACGAAAGTTCAAGACATGAACCTGACAATGCACAAATAGTAGATGGTGATTCAAAGCTTTGTTCGTCAGAGCAAGAAAACCTTCTTGCTCGCCACTCATGTTTGCAGCTCCATCAAAACTAACACTCACTATGCCTTCGTTTTTCAAAACTTCAAAGATATTACCGTATTAGAAATTATTTTTCCCCAACAACGACTAATTTCGTAGGTTCCAAGAAATACTTCTACTCAGAAGGTACCGAACGTGTCGGGTCAGAATCTGAAGCTCACGGTTATTATCTCAGTGAAGTACACCTAAGATAACGGTGATGGGTGACTGTGATAATATATTTGTTGCAAACCGTCACTGATTACTTCTGTGTTTTTATTGACTTAAAGTGCCTTTGCTTCTGATGCACTCTCTCTCGAAGACAGCTATTAGCTATGAAAGTACGGTATAGCTAAAAATGCTTAAGAATAATCATAATAATTGTTTCAATCAGAAAGAAAATATCTGATAATCATATTAATTTACAAAACTTGAAAGAAGAACTATTTTTTAATAATTTTTGGAATTCTATCGGCAAAGACATTGGTATATTAATTTTTAGCACTGCAACCGGAATGTGGTCTTTTTCTTGTAGCCAACCAATAGCATATAGTTCTCATTTGGGAATTATTCCTCTCAAAATATGATTACTATTGTTCGTTATTTGTTATCCATCTCGAAAATAAATTCCTTCATTGGTATATAAGATTACAATAATCCTTGCGTTGGAGGCAATCAATCTTGTGCAAGTTTTGTTGGAAACAACCTCCCACACTCTTATGCAATAGCTTCTTTGATTGGAAATAATTCAAGTTTTCAAAATTGTATTTTAAAGTGCTTAATTTTGAGTAGGCGGTATATTAATGAAGAAACTTTTTCTCAATTTTATTAACATGTTCATCAAATCTGCGGTCATTAGACAAGAATCACTCCAAGAAAAAATAGTTATATGCAAATCAACATACATTACAAAAAATAACAAATCTTACAGGCTATGGATAAATTACTATATATTGCTATTTTAATGACGAATTATCGTATAGTCATTGTAAAATTTGTATCCTAACCATGATATACCAGAAATATATTTTTGCTTAAAGAAGATTTTTAAATGCTTTTTAAAAGATTTCAATTGTTCAATGCTTATAATTTCTTTAGGTAGCGAATTCCAGGTTCATTAATGAGAGATTTCTTTAAAACTTTTTTCTTATATTAACACATGTACAAAGCTTTGATCTTAAGTTCTGCTTAAGCACAAATCCTAGGAATTCAGTTGTATCATAAAGCGGTAAATTTCTGACTAGTTAAAAAATTGTTAGCAGGGTATTCAAAATCACGAGTTGTTTTGGAAAGAGAATTGAACTAGAAATATAATGTTTAGTTTTCGATGAATTTTTTGCTGAGATATTCAGTGCCAATTTTAATTGAATGTCAAGTTCTCTATAAAGCGCATCACTTAGATTAGTAAATAAAATTTTTGCATAATTAAGGTGGCTCATGATAAAAATATGGAAGAATTGAATAATTGCACAAGGTGGTAATTGCTTAACTACTAGTGTCATACTTTTTTATACCTATAGCTAATTTTCTAATTTTAAATTAATGTGAGTGTTGAACGTTAACTTTGAGTAAACGTTTACGCCTAAGCACTTGAAAGTGTCTACAACATTACTTATTTTCAAAATCATTTTGGAAACATCGTAGTTATTTTTAATGGGCTGTAAAATACAAAATTCCGTCTTAGCTTCATTAATTATCAACTTACGCATTGAAAAATATTTTGATAATTTGTTGCAATTGAATTCTAGAGTCCACTGCTAGGTGCATTGATGTATTATCGCTGCAGATGCAGGTGTCATCGGCATATTGAATTAGATTGATTTTTTGGAGAAGTAATTGAAATTGGTCGATCATTAGTGGCAATTGAAGAATCGTTTTTCTTAAAAATAGGAGTAATGTGAACAAGTTTTAGATAATTTGGGAAGTGATTGCATTTTATAGATTCAATAAAGATGAAATTTAAAGAACTTGCAATGATATCTGCAGTGATTTTAAGAGCCAATGTGGGAATATTTGAGGGACCACTTGATTTGTTGGTCTTAATCTTAAGAATTGATTTAATATTTTCATGGGTAGTTGAGAATCGAAAAGAAAATTCAGGTGCAAATATTTTGTATGGTTGTATTTAACTAGGAGGCCGTTGTATTTTTCTAGGTTGACAAAAGTCTTGTTTAGTTCATTATATATTTCTAAATTGTCGGAACGATTATTTCCATTTTGACCTCTAATCAAATCAATTGAGATTGATTTAGATCGCTTATAATTTGTGATTTTTTGTATTAGCTTCCATTTCGACTTTTCATTTGGAAGAGGCGCGTACATTTTTGATGAGTTCATTGTTGTTGTTTGAATGCTCTACAAGATTCAATATTCGAGGCATTTCTGGCTTTTTTATAGGCAGCAAAGTTCTTGTTCGTTCGAGAATTTATAAAATGTTTATAGGCTTTGTTCTTTTCGCGAATCAATGCTTTCCAAGTATCAGATATCCAGGGTTTGCTAGAAGAAGTATTGTTTTCTTTGGATTCGGTTATTGGATTTAACCAAAATGTCAGAAATTTTTTGGCAGTTCATTTATATTTGATGCAGAATATACAGGAAATCAATTTTCTGATGAGAGGGATGATTTAAAATTATTTAGTTTCAATGCACTTTTCACGAGTTTTAATCCATTTAATGGTAATTTTTGGGGTTGATTGAGACCTATGAAATTTGATAAATGTAAAACAGTGATCAGAGAATGGGCATTCAGGAGTGGTGTACTGGAAGTGTGTATTATTGTTCTCAGCTAATACAATGTAGTTAATTAGAGTCCTACTCGATGATTGGTTTCTAGTAGGCAATGCTGTATTGACCAATATAAGATTGAATGTGTTCAAAAACAGATCCATTTTACATTGATCATTAGCATTAAAATAATTAAGGTTCCAATCTCCGAAGAGTACTAGGTATTTAATTCAGAACAGGCAAGTGATAATTCTTCTAGTTGAATAAAAAGTTGGCGAATTTCTTATGCGGACAGTAGGATACATTTAACAATTTTTTAAATCGAGAATTTTTAATTGGAATAGTAATTTCACCCCATAGACTGTTAAAATTTGATGTGTTAGGACTTTTAATATCATTGCGTATTTTGGGATTGAATGACTTTCGGACTAAAAATAATATACCTCTACACTTGGATTTTCCTAACATGACGTGCTATGCTCTATCCTTTCTAAGTAGTGCAAAAGTTTCATTAACAGACCATGTGATATCTAAATCGTCGGTCTTTAGCAAAGTTTCAGAAATTGCTAGAATTAAATCATTTTTAGCATTTGAAACGAATTCCCTATATTCGGAATTTTTAATACTTGGATTCAGAAAATTTAAATGTATGTAATTCACAATATCTGAGCAGGTATTCAATTTTTTGATGTATGATTCAAAATTTGAAATCAGACTGGGATTATTCTCAATGTCGTACTGCTAATTATAGGAAAATTATAAGAGAAATAACAAATGAATTATTTTAAATCGATTATGAGAGTACATATGCGCCTGGTTGAGAAAGTTAAAGCTGTTCTTGAATAGCAAATAGTTGATTTATATGTATTGAAGTAAAACTGTACTTGTAAGAGCAAGTCATCCTCATTGGATTTGAATGTCGAAATAAGGAAAATAAAAGTAGAGAGTAATAATTTTGCTTTGAAAACACATTTGAATTTAAATTTAGGGTCATAATAATGCATTTGATATCATCCGCATATTTAACCAAATTCCCAGATTTAGAAGAAATTTCCATCTCGTCATATAATAAATTAAATATAATAGGTCCAAAAATAGTCCCTTGAACACCATAGTTAGTCTCGAGTAATCCTGAGTTTGCCCATATCAACATATTGTTTTCTTTCCACTAGAAAATCAGAAAGAATGTTAATTACATGTTTTTGATCGGGTATTAATTCAGCTATTTTTTAACAATCCTGCGCCTTGGAACGCGGTCAAATGCCTTACTGAAATCAAGAGCAAATATTCGCACATAGTCGTAAAGTTCGCTGTGATTTTTGCATTTATTAATGATTTTCAGAAGAGCGCACACTGTTGATGAACCTTTTCAGAAACAAATTGGTTAGAGTTAAGTGTCTTATTGTACATATCATATATTAATGCGTCAAAGAGTAATCTCTCGAAAATTCTAGAAATAATTGAGCTAATGGATACAGACCGGAGATGGTCTAGTGTTTCAATCTTTGCATCAATCGGGCGCTCTTCCAATAATTGTTTTCAATTTAAACTTATATTTAAATTGTTTCACAAAAGTTTGAACAACGCTTTTCTTTGTTAAATGATATGTATTACTTAATCGATTTCTAATTTGATTATTAAGCTTTGAGACTAATGAAAATTTCTTGAGTGCGGCTTGTCTTTCTTTAATTTGTAATTTGACTGGAGGTGTGGTGGATCCTTTTTTATTAGTGGGCAATATTCATTATAAACCTCGATAATATGGTTTATGAAAGTTTCAGCTGCCGTGATAGGATCATCCATAGACATTATAAGAAAATAGTGCGAATTATCTAGAGCAATTCCGAGTCTATAAATATCAGATTTCTTTGATGATGTATCCAAACAAATTCACGTTTTGTTACCTGAGAGATTTTTGAATGCATTACTAATCTCATATGATCAGTTGGTGCGAAGATAAAAAGGACTGGTTCGTGGTAATAACCAGTTGCAGTAGTAAAAACAAAATCTATTTGTTTATATTCACGTGTTGTTCCTTTGCGCATTTGTAGAAAAAAACCTTGTTGGGAAAGAAAGTTTATCTCAAGATCGTTGAAATCTCCCACTATCGCAATATGAGCTCTTCTAGTATTAATCATATGCATTCGATAACTGCGTTTAAAGGCAAAATAATTTCAAGTAGTATTCTTCAGCTATGTATATAAAAAAAACAATCTAACGAAAATTGTAATTTTAAATCTCTAATCTTTACGTAACTATAATCTTCCAATGTAGTTCATCAAATACATGCGTGATTAGTAATATATTTACAAACTAATTCAATTTATATTTACTATGCATAAGTTTTATGCACAAATGGAATTTGAACAAAATAATGAATTTTACTAATACAAATAACATACAAAATTGACTACACATTAACAAAGCACTAAGAATTTCCAGATGATGATTCTAAGTTCTAAAAAAAATTACTGATATAGATATAATTAAATTGCTTATAACACTAATTTGATCATTTCAACAACATTATGAACTGTAAAGCAATTTATAGTGCAAAAGCAGTTAAAATTAAATTTCGACTAGGCCTCTACTATTTAAAATTAGTGGATTATGAAAGCGATACAGAAGTTTAATCAAGCAAATTCCCACCAATAAAGTTTTACGTAGCAGTTGTGTTGTAATTACTATGTTGAAAAACCTAACTATGATAGGGTGTCAGCAACTGTTTAAAGAAAGTAGTTCTCTAAAGAGGGTGATACACTGTAAAACCTTAGATCAAGTAAGCAATTAATTTTAATTGGTCGGCAAACATGTTGCGGCGATATATTATCAATATTCGTCAAACAAGCCATCAGAATTAATTGATGTGCTGTGACTTGTGTAGTATTGTTATTAAACATGCATATATTTACGTGCTAATTACTTTCTGTTAATAAATTTGTAATGCTTCACAGGGCTGCTCATAAATTAATGGGGGAGAAAATAATTGGCATTAATGGAATTAATGGATTTTAACAATTTAAAATGACCATTAATTGGTTTATCCTCACCCCATTAATGGCCATTTTAGATTTGCGGAGAAAGATGCAAAGTTCAATTTGCAGTCATTAGTTGTGTATCAAAATTTAAAACTACAAAGCAGATTATGCATTTCGTGAAAATTGTCTGGCAATTAAATTTTGTTATGCTATGAATTAAGCAGCATCATTTACGCTTCGAATATTTAAACACAAAAGAAAAACAAGTGAATTAATTGGCTAAGATATTTGATCAATAAGAGCATTAAATTACCGGCCAAATCTAATCATTTTTACAGTTTGCGTTGCTAGCAACAGTTCACTCTATTACATAGTATAAGAACTTGGGAGTGGGTATAATTTTAGACTATTTTGGCGGCTGAAGCAGTTAGTAGTAGTAAACCAGACAAGCTCATACTGTGTCATGTGCACAACACGCAGCTTTGGTTGAACGTGTTTTATGAGCCTGCTATTGCAAAGGTGGCTCATCAATGCTAGACAAAATCTATGGAATATGGGCATTAGTTTGCTAATGCTCAGTGCCGCGCTACCATTAGGCAAACTAGGCAGCTGTCTAGGGCGCCCAGTTGCAGCGATGGGGGAGGGGGCGCAAAAATAAATAATACTCTTATCATAGTTTTTCATTTGTAGAGAGAAGGGTGGTGAGAGAAAATTCTTTACTTACTAATAGTTAGCCTATCTAAATAAATAACCATACAGAATAATATTCTTAGTATTTTCAAGACTAGGTAGTTAGAGTAACATAAGATTAATAGATTGCAGCCAAGATGCATTTATTCGTTATATATTAATTATATTTGCCTAGTTGTCAGTGACCATATTTATCAACATTTACTTAACAATTTACTTTGGAGAAGGTGCAGAATAGTGCCACGCGGACAAAAACACTACTATAGGGTAAAAAAACGATGAGAAGTACAATATAATACATAAGGATTTTAAAATATAACCGACATAGACTGATAACTTGTCATAAAAAGGTGTTTTGGTGAGTGTGGAGGGCGCATCAATATCTCATTCGCCTAGGGCGCAATTTAGCCTAGCACCAGCCCTGCTAATGCTTACTGCCAAGGAGAAACATAGTTTCTTAGTCAGCCTTAATAATGGCTGCATAGGGTTAGATTAGGTCAAATATGTAGTTATTATGTTTAAGTTCATGTACACTTTTATTGTTAATATATTCTTATAATTTAAAAGTAATTAATGAGATACTTTCCTCTTCATCATTAAATATTAGTGCAAGTTACGCCACTTTTATTCATCTGTTGGTACGAATAATGACATGTTGAAATGCAATTTCAATAAAGGTAAATGTCGCACGACAATTCGTATTAAACTTGGATCCACTTTATGCCAATAAATTACTAAAATTTCAAAAAGTTACGGTCATATTACATATCCTCGCCTATTTTACATTGGGCTCTTTGTACATTTGTTTTCTGCAATGGCGGATTTAGCTAGGTTGTGCTAGTTGCAAATTAAAATACCATTACAACAAAATACCAGCTTTCAAAAAATTGTCGTGTGAATATCTTATAAATCATCTTAAAAGTGCACATCCAAATTATCTGACAGAAGTTTTCCCTCTACGCAAAGAATTGATAGGCGGGAAAATGTCACCACTAAAACTACAAAAGGCGCTAACAACATTTATGCTTGGTTAAACTGGGTGTGTACTGAGTACTGATCTAAAAGCGTTTACTTTTGTTCAAAGCCAAAGCCCATGTACAAGGCAGTACACTAAACTTCAACCGATTTCCCGAAATATGTTTATGAAATATATGCTTTTGGCAACAAAATAGGTTGAAGCGAACGTGTCTGTTGCATTACCCCCAAAATTTGCTCTAGTTTTCGATGGATTAACAAAATCGTCAACACATTATGTCGGCAATTTTGTGAAACCTACTGCAAATCGAGTTGAACGGTTATTTGGTGCTGTTGGATTTTCATTCACGAGTTTCGTGAATCATTGTCACCTGTAAATTTAGAAAAACAATTTTTTTTGAACTTCAACAAACATTTTTGGAACAAAAAAACTGTGGAATCAATAATGAAAAATTGATTACTTTGTTAATGTTTATATATTCATTGATTATTATATATATATATATATATATATATATATATATAGATTTGCTAAGAATTTTTTATTCACTGGTGTACAATCTAGTTACATTGCTTACATTTTGAAATAAAATGTTTGCCCAATACAGCATGGCTCAGCAAGTTCACATCAAGCCTGAAATTTGCGAATTTTTAATATATAATCACTTGAAATCGAAATAAAAACAAGGATTCCTCGTGATAACATAGAATTTATTGTAAGGATTAGGAAAGCAAGTATAAAAACACTAAGATTCTAAAATTTCGTATGTCCACCACGGTTAGGGATCACTGCAGCTACTCGTCTTGGTATACTTTCAACCAAACGCTTGCACATTTCTTGAATATATTACACTGTAAACAAACATTTCAAATAGAATTGGGAACATTTGCGACTGAATAACGTCCCTTACTGAAAACACTGCAAGTTAACGACAAAATTTCCATGTTTTGGTAGTGTTTTTCTTGGTGCGGAACCTGAAAAATGCAGGTTGTAGAAGGTAGTATGGACAGTACGTATTACATCATGCATGTTATTGAAGGTCAAGTGACTTAACAAATACTTGAATGGTTTCCAAATGGCTCAGGTGTTTTCCAGCAGGACAATGCCCCATCTCATAACTCACGCACAACCAAAGCGTGCCTAGATAGGCAAAACCTCGATGCCATGAACTGGTCTGCCTAATCGCCCGATCTGAACCCAATAGAGAATTTGTGGGGCATTGTGAAACAGAGACTCAGAGATCCCAAAGCTCATTCTCGGAGCGAAATAATATCTTTCTTTATAAAAATATGGAATAGAGATGAAGAAATTCAAGAAATGTGCAAGAATTTAGTTGAAAGTGTAATTAAGGTGATTGTTTTTAAAATAATTCTCACAGTCATATATCAAGTAGTCGTTGTATTCCTAATACACATTGCATTCTGTGGTTGGTTTCAAATAATCAATAGAAAATTGTAAAAATAACAGGTCGGGTAATAATGCAACTCCTTTCAGAACATTTAGAAATTTAATTGTTTGCAAAATCTGCGATTTATAAGTATTTTAAAATTTTGTGATAAAGTACCTCATAGAACAAATAATTTTTCTACGAAAAATTATTTTGTTATTGTTATATTTTAATTTTAGTCTTATATTTTTTGAAACTCAATTTTAAAAATATTGTCAATTAAATTACATGATGCAGATATATTTGATGAACATAATAAGAAAAACAATGATGCAATGTGCAGACATCATATATCTTTTAAAAATGGCCATTATTAATCCCCCCCCATTTCCATTAATGGATTTTTAAGAAATTTGTATTCCATTAAATTAAAATTAATTTTTTAGCAGCCTTGGTGCTTCATGTCTATTAATTACTTTTGTGAGTAAATATATGGACCCCACGCAAAGCATACAAAATAGCATTTTAGTGATAGCTCTAATTAAAGAAACCATGCTTCACATCACCAATGACAAGGAAAAGCATTTAAACTAAATTAATTAATTAATCAGTGCTTTGCGCGTAAATGAGACCTGCCTTTTCTGTGAGGTTGGTTTAGCACTTTAACTAAAGTAAATAAACATCAATATTGATACAGAGTAGATAAGGGAACAATTGAATGCTGTTTTTACTCGTTTTAATTAAATTTCTTCGACTTTAACCCTCTCAGTCCCAATTTATTTTTCTTTGACGAAAAAAATATTACTGATCATTTTTCATCATTCTGGGATACTTCATAACTAAAGACTGAAGATTGAAGCGATTTGCACTTTTCTTGTATGTTTTTGTGATTGTATCATATATGATACATTGGGACTTAACGGTTGCTTTAGCATTGTGTCATATAATTGAACGAAAACGCAACAATATGCTTGATTGTTTTTATTAATCATAAGCACGCTAATTTCTACAAAGTCAGGCCAAAGGCCTACTGGTGATACTTCACAAAACAGTTTCGTTCTGGTCGCAGGCATAAATGAATGGAACATTTCATGCAACGAGTTTGTGTAAGGGCACTGCATTGTTTGCAGCGTTTTCTTGAAGTAACAGCAACCATTTCTGGCCAGTGGGCGACGGTGTACTTCTTCACCTCATCAATTGGAGCGATCTGGCGCACTCGCAGAATATTATTCTGCGGTTCATTCTCCATGAGATCGGGTGCTGACGTAGCCGAAGGCCGTCCGCGTTTCCGTGCAGAAAGCTTCCCATGGGGCTTGTCCCGCATAATGAGCGAATTGGCAATATTGGTCGTGGATTCAAGCAGATCCAAAACATTGGGNCCCCCCCATTTCCATTAATGGATTTTTAAGAAATTTGTATTCCATTAAATTAAAATTAATTTTTTAGCAGCCTTGGTGCTTCATGTCTATTAATTACTTTTGTGAGTAAATATATGGACCCCACGCAAAGCATACAAAATAGCATTTTAGTGATAGCTCTAATTAAAGAAACCATGCTTCACATCACCAATGACAAGGAAAAGCATTTAAACTAAATTAATTAATTAATCAGTGCTTTGCGCGTAAATGAGACCTGCCTTTTCTGTGAGGTTGGTTTAGCACTTTAACTAAAGTAAATAAACATCAATATTGATACAGAGTAGATAAGGGAACAATTGAATGCTGTTTTTACTCGTTTTAATTAAATTTCTTCGACTTTAACCCTCTCAGTCCCAATTTATTTTTCTTTGACGAAAAAAATATTACTGATCATTTTTCATCATTCTGGGATACTTCATAACTAAAGACTGAAGATTGAAGCGATTTGCACTTTTCTTGTATGTTTTTGTGATTGTATCATATATGATACATTGGGACTTAACGGTTGCTTTAGCATTGTGTCATATAATTGAACGAAAACGCAACAATATGCTTGATTGTTTTTATTATTCATCAGCACGCTAATTTCTACAAAGTCAGGCCAAAGGCCTACTGGTGATACTTCACAAAACAGTTTCGTTCTGGTCGCAGGCATAAATGAATGGAACATTTCATGCAACGAGTTTGTGTAAGGGCACTGCATTGTTTGCAGCGTTTTCTTGAAGTAACAGCAACCATTTCTGGCCAGTGGGCGACGGCGTCCTTCTTCACCTCGTCAATTGAAGCGACCTGGCGCACTCGCAGAATCTTATTCTGCGGTTCATTCTCCATGAGATAGCGTGCTGACGTAGCCGAAGGCCGTCCGCGTTTCCGTGCAGAAAGCTTCCTTCCCATGGGGCTTGTCCCGCATAATGAGCGAAGTGGCAATATTGGTCGTGAATTCCAGCAGATCCATAACATTGGGCTCATTGAGCTGCTTGCAATCGCGTTGGTAATGTAGCCAGCCGTTTACAACACACAAGTGTATGGCCCAAAGGAAGCAACCAATCATATAGAATGTAATATTCAACCAGTTTTGCAAAGAAATCGATTCATACGGTCATGCGTCTGACACTGACAGAGCTACGCACAGAAACAGTGACTTCATATCCATGAAAAGTTGAGTCGCTATTCACACAAATTGTTCAGATTTTGTTCCATTCAGTCCCAATGTATCATATATGATACATATGATTTCATGTCTCTATTTTATAGTCAAAGAATGCTGCGTTCGGAAGTATCATAAAAATGTTAACTTACGTACACAATAGCACAAAAACATTTTTTGTTGGAAAAACAAATTACCATTACATGCGGAAAAGATATAAAATCTACCTGTAAAAAATAAAAAAACAACAAAAAGATTTCTAAATTAGTTGACACTGATTTTAGACATGAAACCATTTAAGACAAAATATATTAAGCAGGAAAAATACGCCGTGCATAAATATCATCCTATAATATATAAAAATATGCCATTGAAAATTTTATCATATATGATACCGTGGGACTGAAAGGGTTAAAGAGTGTTATTGTTAAATAATTAGCTTGTGTGACGAAAGTTTGATGGAAAATATTTAAATTATTTTGATTTCATTTTGACTGATGGGAGGTCTGATGGCATGTTTGACGGGGGTGATATACTGGCAAACATTCGTCAAAAAATTTGCTGGCCAAATAGTGTTCATACAAATGTGATAGTGCATCACTCTCTTAAGAAACAGAATAGAACCACGAAATGTCAAAATCGAACTACGAATATAATTCCTTATTGCATTTACACATGTAATTTGAATATAATATAGCAAATCAAACTACGTACAGAAGAATCAACAATCTTCTTTTTCAAGTGAGATTTCGCAGGAACATTATATGCAATTGGAGTTCGATTGAAGCCTAATGGAGGTGACCGAGGATCATTCAACATTAATACATTGGTTTTATCTTTCAATACATCTGAACTTGGTGTTGAGTATGACTGGTCTGCCGCCGTTTTTGAAGGAGTTTCCTAAATAAAGTTTTTATTGTGTAAACCGATATAAAAACATATCAAATTAGAATAGTTTTCAGTCTTCGCCAGCTTCTACCTTCTTTATTTCAAGCCAGTGTCAAACTGGTTGTCATTTGAAATTCGTGGTAGCGTTCCATCTGTCGAAATGCTAGATTTTACATTGAAATAACCCATAATTTCCGCGTTTAATGTGATGCATGCTATCCTATTTTTTTGTGTTTACATGATTTTGTTTTTGTAAAGATAAACTTCTTTTTTCAATACCTTTTCATGTTTAGGACTTTTTTGGGACTAATTTTTTAATAAAACGGCCTTTACCAAAAGTATCACTTTCACTATAAAAAAACTACCTGTCGATATTTGCGCTTACTACTAGTTTCAAACGTTTTTTTCGCATATTTCCCCTATTTATCACAAATCTCCCGCTTTTGTCCATTTTGTGTTCGCAGACCTGCTATTAGAATAGGCAATTTTAATAGAATCACAATAGTTTCAAATGAGTGAAGAAAATTGCTGATTAAAAGCCCTAATAAATAAACAGATATTTGAATTGTAAACATTTGAAAAGGGTGTTTTTGCGATTTTTCTGGTAAATAAACAGTGAATTACAAAGTTTTTTTACGATAGAAAAAGAAATCAGAGTTGCCAACTAAAAGTGGACCAAATTGCAATTCCAAAAGCACCTATTGCATATACTAAATGGTACCTACAATTCACTTCATAAACAAGACTCACCACATGCTACACATAAGTGCATTGCATCTTTAATTAAACAAAACTTGTTTACACAGACATTAGTGAGATAGGAGGGTTGAGCCACCTATTCGCACTATAAACAGTTTCCCCATCTTTCGATAAATTCTGCATACTTATCTTTCTAAATGGTAGCATGTAAAGTTTCTAGTGTTTTCAACCCCTTTTTCATAAAATCATAGTGACATCGATGGGCAACATACATCAATTGTCTTAGTGAATATTAGTTTTCATCACGACAGATTAATGGCTAAGCACATGATAGAATAAGGTAACCTGGTGCAGAATATGGAGAAAATTCATTAAAAATTAGAAAAATAGCATTGAATTTGATTTAAACTGGTCTTAATGTAACATTAAGTTTTTTATTAACCAAAAATAAATAATTGTTTCTTTAAGAATTCATAATTGCTCAGTATGCAATGCATTTGCAGCTGAAAACGAAATCTTTTATCATGGGCATCTCATTGCAAATTGATCAACATCTACTGCAAGTAGCGTTTCAAAACGCAATGCATGTACACCTAGAAAAATGGACTAGAAAGACTATTCATTATTGCTACAGAAAGGTTTCACAAAACCTTTCTCAAAATTCTCAAAATAAAATTTCTCATCACGAAAACAGTGAACAGAGTACTCTCAAATTTCCGCAATAAATGCTCCATCAATTTTTACTACTGTTGGTTTCGTCATAGGAAGACATCGTTTTGTCTTCAGTGATAACATTGATATTCCGCGTTGTTGAAACCTTAGATTAAATGTTGCACTAAAATAGTCGAAAGCATTAAAATAAGTATCATGAATGATCATGACTTTTTTATGTTGAGAATAGGTGAAAACATTTTAGTAAATAACCAATCCTGTAGTGATTTGTAATCCTATTTAGGTTGTCCTGATTTTAACAGCACTGCACCTAAAACACACAAATCAGGCAAAATTGTAAAGCATATGTTATTTAAAACTCAGCACGATTATTTATATTCACAAGTTTCACATCTAGTTTATTAGCTGCTATTAAATAAAAAATGTGCATATTAGAAAATGACCAATGCTTTAAGCAGCGTTCAGATTTTGTTCACAACTTTTACTTATATTAAACTATAATATTCAAGACCAATATATTCTATTTCTAAATTAAAGACCTGTAAAATAATTTCGTCTATTTACCAAAAAAACAGTAACTATATAAACCACTAATGGTTGATAATAAATTTTAACGAGTAAATGTTTGCTTGCCATCGGGGTTTTCAGGATACAATTCATCTTCTATATTGTCAAAAGCAATCATTGCTGCACCCTTTAAATATGCATGTTGTTAATGTTATAGCTTTCGATGCTTGCATTTTATAAACAATGTCAAAATCAAAAATGTAATATTTAATTCAATTTGGCATCTCACATTTTTACTTGGAGCTTGTCTGTGAGTTATCACAATTCAAAGGCTTCGCAATAAAATATGACCATACAACCACTGATCAAACTAAGAGTCAAGTGGACAGAAATGCTAGTTTTTATTGCATTGACTTCAAGAAAAAACTTTCTATCAATCTTGGTAGTGCATTTTTGGAAAGCATCTCTCGCTGAAAACATTCGAGATCGGCTTCTGGAGTTCTTGAACACAGACGTGAAAATTGATAATTTAAAAATATCTTCCAACTGCATAGATGGGTCAAACGCATAGAAAGGTGTACATTTCCGAAAAGTAAACCACAAAGGTTTGGTTGACATTGGGACGTATAATCTGAATTCAGTTCACAATGGTGTTGAACGATTGTTGGATGCTTTACCCTGAACAGATTTGTTCGTCACTTGCATTTGTACTTTAAAAATATTATTAGAGACCAGCGGCAATGTCTTGAAAAAATAAATACGCAAATGACAAATTTGAAACAATATGTTTTGTTCACATTCCTAAAATTGACAAATCTGCCATGGATAATGAAGGATACAGGTATATTAAAGGAATGCTGTGTGTCACCCAGTTCTTTCCATGTCTTCATTTGGTGATTCATGTCACTCGAACTCTAAATGAGAAGTTTATTTATTCTATCTTATCATAGTAAAATTAATCTTGTATTTGCAAGATTGAGGGAAATTTTGTTCATATTGCAATCAATTTTTGTGAAAGCCGAAAAATTAAACGTAGATGAAACATATGATGAAGTCTTTGGTTTTTATAGAAATTGATGAGCAATGTCACGCGAGTATGAATGAATCGGACGATAAAAAGAAGTAATTGAGAACTAATTTCCGAAGAGCTCTAAGGAAATTAGACAAGTACTACCATTAGAAACCTCCTCTCAACAACAGTCATTGAGGCCTGCGGTTCAAAACTTCAATCATTTGCATAGCATCCGAACTGGCCAGTGCCCTTCCACATTTGTTTTCTTCTAACGACATTGACAATTTGGGAATTAAAATTGACTTCCTGAAAGCTGAACAGCTGTCACACTCTGTCAAAAACTAACTATCATTAGAATAAATCTGGTAACCATTCTTCAATCTTCACGCCATTAAAGGAAAGACCAAATTCCCGGTTCTAAACAAAGTATTTGAATGTGGCATATTATTCAGTGATGATCAGAAAAAGCGGCTCAAATTGGCGCCACATTCAATAGGAGCTATAAGGCACGGAACATGTTTGATTAGTCATTACAATAATAATCCGATAGATGTGCCCATAACAAAAAAGTTTATTAAACATTTTGAGAAAGCTGTTTTAAAACACGTGAAAAAGCTAAGAAACGAGTGTAGCACTTAAAAAATTTTTCCGCGCAATCGATGCCAAACGTATGGAGCTGCAAAGCAAAATTAAAGAGATCGATAAGTTAATGGGCGAATCCTCTGATTAACTGAGTAACTTAGCTGCATTCACCAAGTCGATCACAACCTTACTGCATCAACTTCTCGCATTGAAAGTGCAAATAGAACAACAGAAGCTCTTTTGAAGGACCTCCAAGACCTGAACAAAAACAACTAGTATCTTTGTATGTTTGTAAACAAGTGGAAACAATTTTTTTGGGTTATTCTTGAGTTTATAGCACACTAAGTTTTTATATTCTTCCCTATAATTTCCATATAAAAGTGTGTCCTATATTAATTTTATAAAAACTGGTAAGTCTGATGTATTCTGAAGATTATAGTTTCTTTGCTAAATGTGAGCACTTGTAGAAATTTGCTAAAGCAATGCAAAAGATTTTTTTCAAGCAGCAAAGAACTCAAAGTTATTTGTATAATAATCACACAGAACAAAGCAAATAAGCTACGTGGATCTCTTACAGGTAACAAACAAGTGGTGAAAAAAGTAAAAAAGGTGCAGCAGCCTGCGAATCCTGAGTGAGTTGTGTTGAGTCTACAAGATTTAAACAATACTGGTCAAATTGTTCTAAACGAATTGACTGCAAGCTGTTCGCCAGTCATTAAATTCATTAGTCGTTCAAATCTTTGAAAACCTACTAGGTCGGATGGCCTGCTTGCTTGGACCTTGTTTACGTTATTTGCATGATCTTGAAAAATTGATCGATGTTATGAAGCCAGTGAGAAATGCTAATTCAAACTGCAAGACTTGCTTTCATTAAAGCTTGTAGTGACTACCAATCTGTCTGCGTTATGCCCATTTTTCTAGATTGCACTAACGTCTATTTTAATCTGAATTCCGGTTCAAATCACTGACACGATATGTGATTCACATGACATAGTGAGACAAATTCTAGTTCTGCTATAAGTTACGGTTAGCGTCTATGCCAATACAAATTTATAATTGGTATATCAATTTCTATAACCTATAGGCAAGTTATGACTGATACAATCTGCAGCACACAAGGTTATAAGCCGGCAGTATAAATTATTGGCTGAATAAAAGATAGGTTAATATACTTTAAATTTTGCACAATTTAATTGATAAGTATATTGCACATTATTGATTGACAAAGAGTTATCTACGCAAATAACCACTTGCTAAACATTGAAATAAGTTCAAGGCAGAAAAATTTAAGTGAGGTACATCATAATATGATTTACTCGGTTTTCTGCATCTATTTACCTTTAATAATGCACTGTACTAAATATTGGCACATTGCATTATTTAAAAAAGAACTTAGAATATTTTCATAAGAACCTAAAAACCCAAGTGGGCTTTTGGGTAGTACCAATCCAAAGAGCAGCTATACATTTATGACTTGATGCATTCTACCATGGATTTCCATAATACTACCAGGAAGTAATTGACTAATTGCGGCTGAGATAATCTAACCGTAAGCGAGGGCAATTCTATTAATTATATTTTCATTCATTTAGTACACGCTTGTAAACAGTTCATAGAGGGTGCATAATTGGCAATTGTATATAAATGCGCTGTATTCAATTGCAGAAATCGCTATGATGGAGTTAGCTGCAATAAACATTTTTCAGTGTTTTCACTAATGCTACATTATTAAAAGAATGGTTGAGAAGAATATCCAGAAAGGACTTTATTCCTACAAAATACCCAAGGATTGCTTTTCAAGAATTAATGTTAGTTGACAATTTAAGGATTGTAATATTTTATCTCATACATTTACTGCATTTTGTTTCATTAGATGCATTCAAAATCAAATGAAAATTATTTCATTTTTTTAATTTTTCAAAATCACAAGTTTATGTAATATTTTTCATCAACTGCGTAAATGTAGAAATGATTATAACTGTTTTAATAATTATTTACTTGGTATTTTTGGCTATATAATGTAAATATATTTGTATAATTTTGCTATTTGTCTACTATGATCTCTAAATTATTGAGTGATAATGAAATTTATTTCAAGCATTTCTTCAGAAATTGAATCGCAACATTGTTTGCAAATTCGATTACTTTTTCTAAATATCTAACGGTATAGCGAATTTAAGGTATGAGTGTTTATATTATGTTCCTATCACTTTGCAGGGGAAAAATTTTGTTATTGAAGAACCAACTCAGTAACATGTAAGAAGCGTAAGCATGGTGGGTTAAATATCGGTTACTAAGAGAAAATTTCATGCCCTCATTATTTCCAGAAAATCCCATATATTTTAAAGAAATCGGCACACTAATGTATCTTTTGATAATCGTTTGTTTCGTGAAAATATTCGAATTGACTGACAATTTATCTTTCTTAAGTTTAGATAGTGTTGACAAAATTAATGCTATATATGAAAAATTAGTCAACTAAAGAATCTCGTCAGAGGCTTAACAGTTCTTTCAGACCAAGTTTTCCATAGTTAGTTTTGCAATATACATTATGAATGAACTAAAAGATGATAAACTTTTCTGCAAAAGAATTTTGAAGACAAGTGCAAGTAATTTGTTCAATTTGTTTATTGCAGTTTGTAATTCAATGGCACCCACATTTTTAAAGACTTAATGCATGTGCAAATCGTGTAAATGATTTTTTTTCATTTATTGTTCGCAGAGGTTTCAATTGTATTATGACAAGTTTTACTAAGGTGCTTAATTTGAATTTGTACATTAAAAACAAAAATTAAAAAATTGTCAAAAACTTGGTAGAATAAATATTTTCCTCTTGTTTTTGCATTAATAATAAATCAAGTTAGTGTGTTTGTGTGTTACACAAGTTTTATTTTAGCAATTGTAAAATTTCAACTTTTTTACCATTCAGCCACAATTGGTCATTGCGTATTTCAGTTCACATTCTGGTAGTATTATAGAAATCTATGATTCTACAGAGAAAGTTTCTGGACCTCTGCGATTAGTTTCCAGTCTTCAATTAAAAGGTTCTTTAAGCTTTAGAGCGAAAACCAGAATTAAAAATTCGCGAATCTAGATGGCTTTAATGTTCAAGTTTTGTGTAAAAAGTGAAAACTAGGACCTCAAGACGTTGCTTAGTAAAAGATATCAGTTTGACTAAGATTGCTAGATTGTTTCCTAAGCTTCACATTTTGTTTTCAGTTTATTTATTTAAAGAAATTTCATTTTCAAGTTAGGTCTACGCATACCTTAGCTGTGTTGCTTTAAGGGTGGATACTTTGAAACTATGAAGATTTAGTCAAGAAAATTTTATTTATCGGAAAGTTTTGCATCTCGCAATAATTGTTTTACCCAAATGTGACAGCTGAAGACTTGAATGTACATTTTGCAAAGATTGACGGCTGGTGGGAGAGACAATCTTTGGATTTCCGCTCTAGATGTACATAGTGTTAAAATCCTTAAAGAAAACTGATACTGGACCAGCGAATGTGCCTTTATGGGTATTAAAAAATATTCAGATGAACTTTGTGACACAATTGCGTATATTTTTAACAAATCAATGCAAGAAGGCAAAGTTCCAAAACTAATGAAGCACGCAAATATCCTACGCTTGCCAAAAAAGCTAGCCCTATAAATTGGGTGATTTTCGACCCACATATTGTCTGCAAGGGTTGTAGTGACAGATTATCTCTGTGGATAAGCGGCAAGCTATCAAAGATGCCATTCTCAACTCCAATGGCTTGGCGTGAACAAAGTAATCACTTGACAGACTGCTATTTTTGTTGTACCGACGTTAGTGGTTTCAATAAGAAAAATGCAAAACATATAAAGTACCCCAATTTACCATCTGCCATAAGACCCCAGCAATATCTTCCCAATGAAGTCCCACCTGTACCTAGCCATCTACCAACTAGTGAATCAGATGATGGTTCTGTTGATGAAGCTGAAAGTAAGCATGACAAGCATGATACTGATTTTGAAATAGCAGATTGTTCTTCCAAGATAAATCAAGAACTGTTAGATTACTTTATTCGAAAGTTATCACTTTCTAAGAACGATGCTTACCTGGCTGGAACAATACTAAAAGAATTTGGTGTCTTAGCTGAAGGAACCAAAACAGCATACCGTAACAGAGAGCAAAAGTTTGTCGATTTTTTGATACATGTGAAGAACTAAGTTTGGTTTACTGTAAAATCATTGCTGGCTGGATTAATGGAAGCAATAGGAATTTCCTGTGATGGAAAGGAAAATTGGTGGCTCTTTATTGAAGGTAGTATTTCCAGCTTAAAGGCAGTTCTCTTACACGTTGAAAATAATTATCCCGGAATTCTAATGGCTTATTCATGGAAGACCAAAGAATCATACGAAGCAAACAAGACTTTACTGTCATTGATCAAGTATGACGATTTTCAGTGGAAAGCTGAAGGTGATTTAAAGGTCATAGGATTGTTAACTGGAATGCAAAAGGGATATACGAAGTTCTGCTGTTTCTTATGTCTTTGGGACAGCAGCGCTAGAGATGAACACTACAGTCGTCAAGATTTGCCAGCAAGTAATGATTGGACACCTGGTTATCACAGTGTTGCCTATACAACTTTGGTAACACCACAGTTGATTATATTACCTCCACTACACGCCAAACTTGGAATCTTCAAAAAAACTTTGTGAAATCGCTTAACTTCGAGGAGCAGCCACTCAAATTGCTGAAAGACAGCTTTCCTCGGTTAAGTGATGCGGAAATTAAAGAAGGTGTATTTGTCGGCCCGGACACTCGAAAACTGATGAACAACCAGCAGTTCAGAAATTCTTTAAATTCAGTTGAACTTCGTGATTACGATGCAGTGATTAAGACACTTGAAAACGTTCTTGGAAAGAACAAGAGTTCCGATTACAAGGAAGTAGTGGCAGAACTTCTTCAATCATTCAATGAGCCAGGAGTCAAAATGTCACTTAAGATTCATTTTTTGAAGAGTCATTTGGATTTCTTTCCTATATATATTGGTAATTCAAGATTTCACCAAGTTATCGAGACCATAGAAAACAGGTACCAAGGACGAGCCGATACGCATATGATGGGAGATTTTTGCTAGCTTCACTTTTTTCACTGACAATAAATAAGGCTGGACTTTTTCCACCAGTTTGATTGGATTATATTTGTTATAATACTAAAACTATTTGTATTAAATTGCAATGTTTTATTTTAATAGTTACTAGAATATATGGTAAAAAACTAGACGTGATGGAGCTAAACGGATTTCAGATTCAGAACCAGCACCCCAAAATTAACGCTAGTCATCTAAAATAGTGCTTGCTGAAATTTTGTCGTCATGCAGTGTTATTTATGCGTCAATAGAGGTAGCCCCCAAGGAACGGTTTCCGGGCCGTTGCTATTTGCTTTACTTATTAATGAACGACCTCCAGCCTTGCCCAATACCACCCTAGTAAAGTATGCTGATGATGGAACTTCAATTGTCCCTGTTTATCGTAATCAGCCAGATTTGCCATTGCAAGAGTTATGCTCGCTCGAAAATTGGTGTGACGCGAATCAAATGTTGCTAATCTTTAAGAGGACGAAAGAGATGGTTTGCTCATTATCTCAAATTGTACTACCTCTTAGCATAAACTGTATTGAACAAGTTAACTCTCTAAAAGTACTTGGAGTTTGCAAAGTAATTTAAAAATCAAAGAGCACATAGAAAAATTTTTGAAAGATTGCAACAGAAAACTATATTTACTCCGTCAACTCGAACAATACAATATTGATGTCGCTGGACTTAATCTACTTTTTATTTATTGGATTTTAACTGTGTATGGTGGAGCTTCTGTTGTGGAGAGCAACAAGATAAACAGAATGTTTAAGCGGGCTTTTAAGTCTGGTTTCACTAAGAATATGTTCAATTTGAAAGATCTTATCAAAGAGAAGGACATGAAGCTTTTTAAGCAAATTGTTGCGGATCCCAAACATCTACTGTATGGAATTCTGCCTCCAGTGCGACAGGGTTCTAGAGATGCGCGATCTTCCTCTGAGGCTTACAAGTCAACTTCTACCTGCCAAATGTAAAAACTCAATGGTTCAAGAATATTTTTGTTAATCGGTGCTTGTACTGACAATGTTATTTATATTTATTTTGCTGGACGTTTTGTACCCGGTTAAATTCTTCCTATAAATACAATCTACAAGATTTAACAAAGAAATTATTTTAGATGGAATCAAATCAATAAAATATTAATAAGTAGAAATTTAAAATTTATTAAAACCTTACATTTTCCTTACCAGCTATGTTAGATTTTTCGAAAGAACCATGAGAAGAATTAAATGAACCCATCACAAATTTAAATTTGTTATTGAAACAAGGACATTAAAATGGCGACTTTCTAATTGGACATGCTTCTTGACTTAATGTAAATTTGATGAATTCTATTTAATAGCATTTGCGTTCTAATTTATGTAACATTGGACATCATTTAATTTGCATTTGATGCAGTTGAAATACAATTTATATACATTATAATCTATTTTTTCAAGTAAATTTGAAATTGCTCCGGTTACCTTCTGAAATATAGTGATTGTTTTAGCTTACAAAATGGGGTTCGTCAATGAAAAGTGGATCGGTTAAACCATTTAATGATGCTTTTTTGAAATCCACAGTAAATTCAGAAGTAAGTTTGCTTTTATTGATCAACTACTGTAATTCAGTAGTTTATTATTTAAAATTTATCAATGTTTATCATACGATTACCAATTCACATTGCAAGTTGTTTCTATTCCTTAAAATTTTAGTAATCATAAATAAATGGTGCACCAATATGTAAGGCTTCATAATATGGGGTTAACTATGGAATTTTGTTTTTTATGAGTAGTCAATGCCAATTCGATTAATAACTTCATAGAATTGATATTTTAAATTTCTTCATTCGTTATATTTTCAAAAGTGCAGTTGAGTTTTTTAATGCATTAATTAGTTACGCAACCTAAATGGTTTTATTTATCGCATTCTAGCCTAGAGGTAGTTAATTTTTTTCGAGTTTGATTTATTATATATTTTATCTTGCTGTCGAATGGAGATAATTTGCATGTTTAATGAATTATAGCAGCTTTCAAAATAGAGCTGCATTTTATAGAAAAATACGAACAGTTTTTATAAAGATCACTGCTTTTCGATGCATCGTTGCATATTTCAGATTACAAAAATTCGCTTATTTTTATTTGCTTAAGTTATGTTTAATGGATCATGACTTACACAAGCTTCTAAAATGTTAAATAACTTTCTTCTATCCTGTTGCAGTTATTGCTTCTAGTGCTTTTCAGGCTCGGCAAATCGATTAATTAATTTTAACAAAAGCTTTATTAAATGAATAGGAGTATTGGCTGTTGAAATTTTATTTGTCATTGCACAGGACTGTTGAAGACAATTCAAACTGAGGGTTGTACAGATAAGTGTTTAAACTGTTCAGTTTATAGTTTAGGTTTATGCATTAAAGGGTTATTGCTTTATAGCGGAATTCAAAACTTCTAATATAATTCTACCGTTGTTTTCAATTAAATTATTCAGTACTAAATATTTTCTGAATTATGAATGAAATTTTTAGGTTGTATCAAATTTGTTTATTGTATCACCGGTTACAATGGGTGTTTTATCAAATGGAGATCATTCCAATACAAGGTCATCATCAGTTGAAGAGCTTTGTAGAATATGTCAATGTGAAAGTGACAGTGAGTTCTAAGTTTCACTTTTTTATTAAGTATATTGACATTAATTCTCTTCGTGAAGCTGTTACCATATGACAACAAAGCAATTGAATATTCTTTTAAGAAAAGGATTTTCATTTGTTTGCAGAATTTTCTATTTAGGAACGTTATATTAGGTAAGAGTGTAAAACTAAAATCTGTTTTCTACCCTCCTAAAATTTGGCGTAGTTCCAAACACTGTAGATAGGAATGCAATATCAAACATGGCAAATCCTTGTGTACACATCTTTTGAAAGATTAAGATCCCATAAACATCTAAAATCACCTACGCTGACATGATTAAAGTTTATAGATGTTTTATTTTTATAAACAAAATGAAAAGTAAAAAGGCATATATTATCATTCAAAAAGTATATTTTGAATAGACATTTTTCATTGATAATTTGTATTATGTACAAGAAAGTACTAGTTTCAAAAAAGATTTTAAACTTCTATACTTTTCAAACTATGACAGATACAGGGAGGAAAGATTTTGTGAAAGTAAAAAATGAACATTTCTTTATGAAATATATATATACAGGGTAAGCCATAAGTAACTTGATATTTTAATTAGCCACAAAAATAAAAATAAAAACAACCACAAAGTCAAAGTATATTTTTTATAATGATCAATACATGGGATTTATAAAAGTTAAATTAAATGTTCAATCGCGCCGCCATTGTTTGCAATAACCATTTCACATCTTTTGTGCAAATTTTCTACTGAGCGGCGAAGTTCATCAACGGATATTTCATCGATTTCTTTAATGATCTTTTGTTTCAAGTCATCTAAATCATTGGCCCGATATGAATGAAAAACTCGTGCCTTTAAAGTTCCCCACAGGTAGAAATCTAAAGGCGATAAATCAGGCGACCTGGGAGGCCATGGAACTCCGTAGCCTCTTCCTATCACACGATTTTCTGGAAGCTGACTTGAGATAAAATCACGAGCTAAGACCGAAAAGTGAGGAGGCGCTCCATCATGTTGGAAGATAACAGATCGCATTTTACGTTTTCTTTTTAACTCAGGAAAAACCGAATCCTTTAAAAGGTTTGTATAATTTTCCTGGTTTACAGTTTTATCAAAAAATACCGGTGTAAGTTTGTATCTAGCACTAAAAGCCATCCACACACAAACTTTTTGAGGATGTAGTGATTTTTGCATGTTACGATGCGGATTTTCAAATGACCAAATAACACAATTGTGTCGATTTACCAATCCATCAAGAGAAAAATAGGCTTCGTCAGACCAAACAATGTCATGCACTAACTCAGGGTTGTCAAGCACCCATTTGCAAAATTCCAGTCTTTTTGGTTTGTCTTCTGCAGTTATTGATTGTAGAAGGGATATCTTATAAGGGTTCATACCACATGAATGTAATACTCGACATACACTTCTTTGTGGAATATTGCAAATTTGACTTACTGAATACGAACTAGCATGACCAAGAACATTTTCAGTCTGTAATTTTTGCATAGTTTCAACCACCTCTTCTTTCCTTTCATCGATTAAAGACGGTCTGCCAGACTTAGGTATGTCATGTAATGATTTTGTTTCATTAAATTTGTTAATCAAATTAGTAATGGCTGTTGTTGAAAAGGGATTCTTCTTCAAGTTCCGCAGTTTTTTGAAAGCTCGCAGCGTTAATGTTGGACTTTCTCCATTTTTGTAAAATAATTTAACAATATCCAGGCGATCATCCAAATTCATTTTGTAGACGTTTAGACAGAAAATGCTTCTTATTAATAAAATTCCGTTTACCTAAATAATGATGAAATATTTCGTCACAAATTCTATGATTGGTCAATAATAATGATGAAATATTTCGTCACAAATTCTGTGATTGGTCAATTTTATACTAACCTACAATCTCAAGTTACTTATGGCTTACCCTGTATGTAAATAATTTACAATCGTGTCGCAAGAATTACTGGTTTGCAATAGCTAAAAGTAGTGATAAAACATGAGTCAATTACGAAATAATAATGGTAATGAAAGACTTTATTGGCCACTACAAAAATAATGTCAAGATGAAGTACGAGAAAATGGAAGAGTAAGTGAAATGGGAGAAGGCTTCTGCAAAGAGGAAAGATATGAATGATTTCTTGAAGCTTGTAGTGAGAAAAAATCAGTGACTGTTAGAGGGTTGAGAGTTAAGATGGAATTTGAAGCAGCACAAGCACGATTGAAAACGAGTGAACGATGTGATGTTTGTTGTAATGACAAACAGAGAACGTAACACTACGATCAGAGCAAGTGGACTGGGAATTAAAGAACTTTATGAAATCAAAAGGATCAATGTCAAATTTTCGGATGAGCAAATGATTGAACAAGAGGAGATCACAGGCATAGAAGTAGAGCAACAGTGGACGAGTGGAAAATTTGAGTACGGTTCTGGAACAGACAACTTGCAGAACTCCAGCATGAGGGAAATATCATGTGTATTGAAGACGATGTCAAATATGCGAATCACCTGAGAGGTTGTAGGTGGGCCAGAGCAGAGAGAGATAGGATCCGATTGAAGAGAACGCAAGAACTAATAAGAGTCTTGAAGAGATCCAGATGAGAAACTGGACAACAGAGAGATTTTGTCGAGTTCCATGAAGTTGATGACATCTTCTGTGAGAGAAGATAGTTTCAAAGAATCAGGACCGGAACAGCGTTTGAAAGATTCCAATTTATTCAAAAAGTGATCGGCAACAAATCAAGGAATAACTTAGTGAAGGAAGGTGTTCCATTCATCAGGAATGAACGGGTTGTTAACATGGGAAATGAAGAAGAGAGATCAGCATTTAGAGATACAAAGTCACTTTTAGATCGAGCATATTGAGGAGCAGCTGGACAAACAGATGGGGAAATAGAATTGACAGACAGGTTAAAGCAAACAAATGAGTGATCAGACAGTTTAATCGCAACAGGGACAGCAGAGTTGTCAAAAATGTTATCAGCGTGAAAGCAGGCAGTTGTTTAAGAGTAAGAAGCAAAAAGACCCAAGACTGTGGACTCAGCAACAGAAGGATCAAGCCAGGTTTCAGTAGTGAGAATGAAGTCAACAGGAGACTGCAAGAAGTTGTAAAAACTGAGACGATGGTTTAGTGAGACAAAACTTTGAGCTCTGGCGATCAAAAAATAGAAACCAGTTTTGTGATTAGGAATAAGTTTTAAGCTAGGAGATGCAGATAGTCAATCATGACGATTAGCACTACGACGGCGGGGACGAAGGCCAAATGCTTTGAATTCAACATCAAAGAGGCTATTTTATCTGATCAAGAGGCTATCCGACCACACTTCAGGATCCATGATAACACGATGAGAATCTTGATTACAGACAATATGGAAGGATGAGAATGGAGAATCAGTACGTGGTGGGATGGAAAAGTAAAGAGAATGATAGAAGCTTGAGGGGATTTCAGATGTAGTGAGTTGACATTTAATAGGAATTGACGAATCACATCAAATATGGAATTTCTGTGATGCTGTTGAAATTTATTATTTTCTCCTTTGCTCTATATTGTAACTCTTTAGAACAACTTTATCATATAGAACTATCCACAATTACAGATCAAAAAACAGCTATTCAAGAACTTCTTAACTCTATAGATGAGATTACTGTTGTTTACTTAATAAATAATATAATAATATAATTTTGAATTATATTAAAATTGTATCATAATTGAAATATAACATTTTTTTCTTGTAATTTTTTTTATAATATTTATTTGTTATGTTATAATTAAGGAGATATAGCAATTTAAATTGATGTTACAATCAAGATATGCATTAAATTCTTCAAACTAATAAGAAACCTACCAAATTTTAATATGTTTAAATTTTCGGGATGTGCTTATTCAAGATCAAAGCTTGTACAACTGTAATTAGGCAGAAATGTTTTAAAGTAATACCCCATTGAACCCTGGAATTCACTACTAAAAAATAAATACAATTTAAAAATTAAAATCCATTAAAACATTTAAAATTTCTCTTTAAAGAAAAATATTTTTTTGTTAAATCATGGCGAAGATAGAAATTTTACAACATTGACCATATGAAAACTCAAAATTGTTTGAGAATATTTTGCATAGCTATTTTGTGAATTCAATAACGCCTTTCACTTACTTAATTATAAACAATTATCTGAATCTCTTATTTCTGAATTATTTATAATTTGGATCTTGTTGTCGATTTTAAAAACTTTGCACATGATTTTAATACTTTGAAATAGAATGTTCAAATGCGCAAATGTAAATAAGTAAGAAAAACGTCAGACACACAATGTTCAGAAGGTATGTAGAAGAGGTTTACGCTGCTTCACTATTAAAAATCATTATATCATCACATTTCGTATGATACTACATAAATTCAAAAGGTAGGTATGCCACGGTGTTCCCGAGTAAAAGTTAGTTGATACTTTCGAAGACTACACAATCTCAGGACTTTCAAATGAGTAGTCAGCAAAATCATTTTTGAAAGATTAGTGAATACAGGCCAGATTTTCAAAATTACGAAGATTTTGTTATTTTTGGCCAAGACGTATCATCAAACTATAGTTGAAAAGAATAGTAAACTCATTTCAAATAATTGTAAATGATGCAAAATTGCAAGTAAAATGGCGATTATTTATAAGTAGTATGAAGTGGATGATTGTTAACATGTTTATTTTATAGAAATATATTTTAACTTTGCAGGCGCTAATTACCGGTACGGTATTTTACTAATTTTCTCATGTATTATATCATTATAAATGCTCCATTTCTTGTCTTGGTAGCTTATGTGATCGATAAACATCATGAAAGCACCATACAAAAATAGTTCCGTAATTTTTACCTCCGCCAAGGAGGTTGTTTTTGGTAGCGTTGGTTTGTTTTTCTGTCTATTAGCAACTTTACGGAAAAATTAATAGATGGATTGACCTCAAATTTTCACCAGAGGTGCGTCTTTGCCCAAGGAGAAATCCATTAAATTTTGGTGTTGATCCGGAGGTCTGCGCTCTCCGAGTGCTTTTCTAGTATGCGTATAAATCCACAATACAAATACAACAAGCAACGATAAATGAAACTACAAATGTCTACTATTGTACATACAAACACTGATGGAATTTAGTACCAAAAGATGCACTGGCTTCAGAAGAAACTTTGAACTTCATCCAATGTTGATTGAAGTCATGGTGGATTGAGCCATAGGGCTTTCACGTTGAAATAGTTCTCTTGGACTGCAGGTACGATAGCAATGAGAATGCATTTTTTCACTCCTGAATAAGAAAGGCTGACTTACGTTTTTGCTCGTGACATTCAGCAAAAATCGATAAAGTCACTTTCAAGAAGTTTCCGCCACCATCTAAACCTATTTTCATCCAATGTTTTTCATCAAATCTTGAATAATGGCTTGAAGATCTTTCACGATTGATGAAATCTTGCAATGAAATCGGTGCTTTGAATTTAGAAAGGACAATAAACGATATAATAAAAGCCAATATCTTTGATGAAAACCAATTGGAAGAAGAAAAGGGTCACATAATTGCACGTAATTGCATCAACGCACCACAATTATTGGATTTCAAACCTGCTAAGTGGAGAAACTTCATTTGATTTTGAGTTCAGCACCTTAATGATTCAGCCATTGTGTCATGTATATGTTTGTTTGTTTGTCGCTTTGATATAGCGTGTACATGTCATTTTGTCAATTATAATGTTTTCTAAATTCAAGAGATGATGAGAAATACCGTACCATTTATTAGGGCCTGCATCCTCTTCATACTACTTATAAATAATCGCCATTTTACTTGCATGCACACTGCATTATCTGTGTTTCAATTTTGATTTATTTACAATTATTTGAAATGAGTTTACTATTCTTTTCAACTATAGTTGAAACGTCTGGGATATAAGACAGTAGCGGCCAAAAAATAGCAAAATCGGCGCTATTTTGAAAATATGGCCTGTATTCACTAATCCTTCAAAAAAGATTTTGCTGGCCAGTCATTTGAAAGTCCTGAGATTGTGTAGTTTTCGAAAGTATCAACAGTTTTTCCGGTGAATTTTTTATCAACTAACTCTTACTGGGGAACACCGTGTATGCCTATTTCCCAAAAATTTCAAATAGCACCCCTCCTTATTTAAATTCTTCTAATAGGCATAATTTTTTGTATGTTATTTGCTCATGAAGAGGCTTAACATTGCTTAGGAAATTTTTTTAAAATATTTTATTACATTTCCCTGTTTGATTGTCACCTGTAGATGATCCTGAAAATCCCTTGCTTACTCCTTGTCGCTGTAGTGGTTCATTACGTTTTGTTCATCAAGATTGTTTACGACAATGGATAAAAAGCAGTGATACCAAAAATTGTGAATTGTGTAAATATGAATTCAAAATGCAATCGCGTTTAAAGCCATTCACCAAGGTATATTTCAGTACATTCTATTGGAAATAATAGTGAATTGATTCATTGAATATAATATTTTACTTTCATGCAATATGAATAACATAAATTTAGTTCTGCATATTTGACAAAATGTTTAGTGGGAGAAATTAGAGATGAGTCCTTCAGAACGTAGGAAAATTGTTTGTTCTGTGGCATTTCACCTTATTGCTATCACTTGTGTAGTTTGGAGTCTGTATGTACTGATGGAGCGCACTGCAGAAGAGATTCGTGCTGATCGATATGAGTGGCCTTTTTGGACTAAACTGGTAGTTGTCATCATTGGATTCACCGGTGGTGTTGTCTTTATGTATGTTCAGTGCAAAGTATATGTTCAGCTTTGGCGAAGACTAAAAGCGTATAACCGTGTTATTTATGTACAAAATGTAAATGCTTCCTCAACTCGTAATCCATCATGTAAGTTTATAAATATATGCTCGTAATGTATGCAAAGATATATCACACATTTATTTACAGTTTATTCTGTAATAAATGCATTTCTGAAATCATTGAAATTGCATTTTGTTTTTTTAATAATTTATAATTTAGAAAACTTTGAAATTGTGTTTTCCACAATTATTTTTGTCTTCAGTGAATTTGATTTTCAATAATTTCTAGATTTTCTTTCCAGCTTATTCTTTTGGTGAATGTATTTAATCATAAATCAAACAGTTATTTTTCTGTTGTGAATATTTACTGTGATATATTTCCTAGACTCATCAGATGTTCTAGCAGCTGTCTCCATTCTGATGGAATGTTTATCTATATTTAATGTGACCTTTTTCAAATTCTCTATACAATCCTTAAATACTTTAATTAAAACTAAACATTTTTTATCAAAGTTTTTTTTACTTATTTTACATCACAATGTCCGGTTATTTAACGTATAGTGTTTTTTGCATTTACTTTTGAGATGATTTTCTTTTTTGTAATTATACGCCTATTGACCTTCTTTGTCTGAGATTTCATAAAATCAATAAATATTTTCTTGCTAATTTACAAAACATTCTTATTTTTAATTGCCTACACGTATAGGTAATTGTATTCAATAAATAACCTGCAATCAGTGAATAAGTTAGAAGTATGGTTGCGGCTTGTTGTTGGCATTTATTTAGTAGAAACCTTGACTTTTTATTTTTAGCAATTCGTGGCAAATTATCATTAACCTCGCATGACTCAGCAGGGAACGATGAGGTGATTCCCACTCTCAATATCAGTGTTATTCCATCAACTGTTATAGTGGATTCACACTCTAGCGAATCATTAGCAACCCCTCCTGGCCTTGTGTTACATACTCAGAATACTTTACCTGACATCGATGACAGGTAATTTTCATGCACAATATTTTCAGTATATTATTATTTTAATTACAATGCATTAGAAATCGTTTATAATGGCACCGCACTATTCCTCTTGGAAGGATGTTTTAAGAACTTTCTACTATACTTAAAAATTCTTAGTGCATGTGTATCACGTGGATTTTCTATGTATATATATATATATATATATATATATATAT